>JAYJMB010007910.1:0-100908 GCA_036873735.1 Pouteria campechiana
ACAACTCCTCCCCCCACCTCCCCCCACCCCCCACCCCAGCTCTTGAGCTACCATTACATAAGGGACCAACACCTTTGACTGTTGTAAGTGGCAGATAATTCTTCTTGATAGACAAAGCTTCTTCCCTGATTGAGAAAATTTACCTTTTCTATTGTTTGTCTATTAGGATTAGCAAACAAAGTTTTAGACCATAAACAAAGTCTTCTAAATGGTTCATTTGTTGGTTTGTCTATCGTAATTGATAGAAGAAGTTATGGCAAGTAAACAAATTCTCCTTCTAGTCACTTATATGATGGTTGTCTATTAAGTAATAGATGACTCATTAAGGAATGGACGACTTGCTTCTTTAATATAATGGATTTGTTTGTTGCTAATGGCAGACAACTCTTGTAGGTGCAAGCAACAGACAAAATTTTCTTCTTTAGTTGTTATGCCACTTCTTCTTTGTCTTCTATATTTTCATTAATTACCGACAGGTTCCTTGGCCTTTTAAGTTTTCAGATGAACTTTATATGATAGATAAATGCTTAAGTAATTTTGTCTCCATTTTGGCTTCTTTATTTATCCTCATTTTGTTTCTTCTTCTGCAAATTGAATTCATCTTTGAGTTACGGACAGGTGTTGATTATAATCAAATTTGTTGTCTTATCCGTGGAATGATTTGTCTGAATCTTCTCTTCTTAAGGTAGATGCTATTTGACATTGACTTTATCTGTAGACAATTTGCTTAATCGCTTATTGAAGCTTAAGCTCCATGACTATAGATTTACTTGGTAGTTTCTTTTTAAAGTTTCAGTGTCATTCTTTCTGATCATTCATGTCTTCTTTCGGTCAGTAGATTGTTTTGCTGATGCAATTACTGTGTACACTATCCACTAAATTCAAATTGCTTCCCTATATGTAAAGACCTATTCTGCAACACTTAGGAGCATAATTGTTAGTGCTACACATGTTCACTCATATATTGTTGCTCATCATTAAAACTTGACTGATTGCTACATGTACTATTTGGTTTAACACATCTATTTAAACCCAAAATCTGATTTTTTTCATATTTGTCTTCTCCTTTCCCTTCCCCACACCCTAACCTCTTGCCCTAGCCCTTATACACTCCAAAACCTCATGATTTAAACTTGAAAACAAGAAGGCTTATATAGAGCATGCATTTAAGCTTGGATTTTAAGAGTTTGCACGGTAGAAAATGAAAGAAAAGCTGAGTTTTGATGATTAAAGGGAGATATTTGGGCCTTAAAGCGTGGAATGTCATCCATGGATGATAGCCACACTTGGATTTGGTGCCACACTTGGATTTGGTGGTAAGTTTGTTTTTCCTAACCAAATTCACAAATTTTGCTAAGCGAGGGTTTTATAGATTTCGTGAATATTGGACTTTGGGGAAGAAAATGATATATTGTTGTAGATTCATTGGGGAAATGATTTAATGGAATGATTAGAGTGATTTGGCTTGAGAAATCACAATTTATGCTAAATTAGGGTTTTGTGTACAACAAAATTTGGGGATTTTTATGTTTTATATGTAATTGTCAGGAGAAAATGGATTAAGATATAGATTATGGTGATTTAAGACTTGTCTAAAGGTAGAAAAGTTGATTTTGGGGCTATGACCTAGTAGGGTTAAAAAGGGGTTTGTGTGTATGGACTATATGAGCCTTGAATAAGCAAAATTTGAAGCTTAAATGAGTGGTTTTTAAGTTGTTTAAGTGATAATCATATCACGTATAAGATAAATGTCATAAGTAAAGAAGTGCATCGTGATATGTTAGTGAGAAACCCTAATTTAATTAGTGTCTAATACATAATTGATGATATCTTTCCATGAGGGAAATGATATAATTGCCATAACCTGAATTTGGCTATGAAAGACAATAAATGTGGTGTATTGAATATATGATTATAAGAATTAAAGGGTATGATTAATGTAATTCATTGACATGATATAATCGCAGTTCTAAATGAATGACATTATTGTATCTATAGGGCGAATTGAGCTAGATGAGAAGTTGAGGAACTTGTGGCATTACGGAGCTCAAGAAGTTAAGAGATAATTCATCAATAAGGTAAGTAGGCTTTTGACTACTAAATGTATGAATGGAGATAAAGAACATCCCATTGTTTATTTTTGGACATGTATATTTTGTTTGGGGAACTGGAATATCCCATATTTTCTAAAAATTAATGTTTATGATATCGACATATGATTGTTGGGGATAAAAAATATCTCATGTTATTGTGTTTTAGGATTCTTATTCTTGTGTATGGATGTCTGAATGAAAGAGATAGAGAATATCACAATATTGTATATGAATGGAGATTAGATAGCTTGTAAATGCTCGTATAGACGGGAATAACAAAGATCCCCTTATGTTGTGTAAGTTAATATATATCAAATGACTGATGGGGATAAGGATGATCCCATAATTTGTCTTTTGTGATCTATGTGTGGGACATTGAGTGTCACAGAATGTTATACACAATTATTGAATGAATGTATATATTGATGAGATGGTAAACATTCCAGGAATTGTAATTTGTGCCCGAATGGCACAATTATTAGATGTTGTGCCTACATGACACATTTATGATATGATGAGCCTGGAGTGGCTTAGAGGTGATGTGAGGTGCCTGGATGACATGATTACGAGTATGATTGTACACGCAGAAGGGGCATAGAGCATTATAGTAAACTGATGAGTGAATTTCATTCACTTATATTACACATGTTTAAGCTTAGTTATTTACAAATCCTTATCTTTTTTAGATGAATTTGATGCTTATTTGTTGGATTTTTTATGTGTCTTGAAGATGGAAAAGAAGAGAAAAAGGATGGAACAAAATAACAAAAAGGAGTGAATGAAAGTGTAAAGGAGAAGCCTAGTTAGTGTTGTCGGCCCCCACCCTGCCCGCCAATGCCAGGACCCACGACCACCATCGGATAGGCAGCAAGCGCAGGCGCCAGCAGTGGATCAGTAAAATTTGTGGATTTTGCATTGCGTATCCCCTGGGTTTTTAAGGAAAAAGTTAGGGTTTTTCAAGGGTTCCACTCACTTTCATTTATAGAGTTTTCTCTGAGGTTTGCAGGCCAAATTCTAGAAGTTTTCTTATGGAGAAGAAGAAGAGATTGCAAGTAAGAAAGAAGAAAGAGAGAAGATGTTCTTCATTATGATCATCCTATCTAAGGGAGTTATTTTATTTTCTCTTATGAACTAAATCTCTTTTTCTAGGGTAAAGATGTAACCCTTTTTCATACTCTTTGTTATGGATTGTTGGTTATTAATGCTATATAATCTTATTTCATTCATAATGTTGTTTGTAATGATTTAACTTATTTAATTGCTTAATTACCAATATTATGAGTTAGATTAATTATCAAAGAGTGGTTAAGGTAGACACCATATGCTAAACCATGAGCTCCAAAGTGTGATTAAGGTTGACAACATATGCTAAACCATGAGCTGCCTTGAATGAGAAGGATAAATGGTTAAGTAGACACTATATGCTAAACTATACTATTTTGGTTCTTATGTTTTTGGACTTAATGGGTTTTCACCTTAATTATTCTACACACCATAGGTAATTAGAACAAGTGAAAATACTTAATTTAAACCTACACACCTAACGGTAATAATTTTACTTTTGAAAGAGCAAACCCAAGTGAAGCATTGAATCCAACATTCCATAGGCAAAGGGGTATTATCTTGTTGTGAAATCGAATCCCTAGACTTTTGCATCTTGCAAATCTTCTAGGATTATATTTAGACATTGATTTACTTTCATTCTGTTAAGTTACTGAAGTTCTAAAATTACATCAATCATTACTCATATTCATATAGTTATAAATACATTCTTTTTAAGGTTAAGATAGTTCAGTAACTAAAATTAATTAAGTCAGTTTGATCATTCTCTATGGGATTGACCTTTGCATTGTATACTATACTGCATACATCTGTACACTTGCGAGGAATTATAATTCGAACCATCAAGTTTTTGACACCATTGTCGGGGAATGGTTCCAAACTGATTTGATTAAGATTAGTTACATTTTTTCTTTTTTTGTGTATAATTATATATAAAATATTTTTTATTTATTTCCTTCTTTCCATTGCAGTATTATGAATGCATGGAAGAAGATCTCTAAATCCTACTCTATTTTCATTAAACAATCGAGCTAACAAAACGAAAATTGAAACAGAGATTTTAAGCGAAGCAGAAGAAGTAAACATGGTTGACAAGTTGGAAAACTAAGTGGCTCAACAAGCTCAACAGACTCAATAATTAATGAAAGAGTTTGCATGCCCTACTATAGGGATTTTACCTTCATGCATTATGTTAGATGAGGATGCCAGAAATTATGACTTGAAACATATTCACTTTAACATGCTTCCATCTTTTCATGGGTTAGCTTTAGAGGATCCATTGACTTTCATGCATAATTTCTATGCAACCATCCAAACATTTCCATTGCAAGGGCTAACAGAAGATCAGTTATGTATGAGATGTTTTTCATACACTCTGAAGGATGCAGTCAAGACATTGTTCACGACAGTAGCTCCTAACTCATTGACAACATGGGGAGCAGTTGATAATAAATTCATTGAAAAATTCTACTCTCATACTAAAACTGTTGAATTGAAAAGCAAAATAACTACTTTTGCTCAGATGGATGGTGAAGCTTTCCATGAGGCATGGGAAAGGTTTAAAGCAATTTTGGTTCAATGCCCTCATCATAGATATCCACTTGAGTTGCTTAACCAATTTTTCATGATGGACTGACACAACCATGCCAAGCTATGGTTCATAATGCTGCAGGTGAAGCTATGAGAGAAAATACTCCTAAGGAAACTTATGAGCTTTATGAGATGTTGGGAGCAAATTCTCAACAGAAAAGTGTAAGAGGTAGATTTAGGAGACTTTATGAGATGAATATTAATTCTGATCTATCAATGCAGATGTCAGGGATGGCTAAGCAGATGAAGGCAATGTGCTTTATGATGGTGCACTTAAAGCAACCACAACCTACTCTAGTAGAGGTTTGTTCTTTTTGTGGTAATTCAAGACATTCACCTAATATTTTTCCCTTCAAATGAACATTTTGTAGGTGATGCTGAGCAAGTTAATGCAATGAACTTCTACAACCATAGGCCACAAAATGACCCTTACTCAAACACTTACAACCCTAGTTGGAGAAATCATCCTAACTTCTCTTGAAATAACAAAAAAAGTCAGAATCAAGCTGGAATCTCATTTCAACCTCAACTGAAAAAACCTACACTTGAAGAAACCATGCAGAGTTTCATGCAAGCAATACAAACTGAGTTCCAGAATCATGTAGCCAAATTCTAAAACATTGATTCCAAATTCCATAACATGGAGGCATCCATGAAAAAAATGGAAACTCAGTTAGGACATATTGCAAAAGTAGTACAGAGTCACAAACCTGGGAAGTTACATAGCTAACCAGAGTAAGCAAAAGCAATTGCATCTGAATGAAGTATGGCAAATTAAAAATTTATAAAAAAAGGGAGTTCGTCTTACCCAAATATTAAATAAAGCGCTTCTTGGGAGGCAACCCAAGCTGTTGTTTTTCCTTCTTTTCAATTTTCTAGAAGTAATGATGTTCTTACATTAATAAAGTAGGCTAGTTGCATTAGTTTAAATAAACTAGATTGGATTTTAAGTAGTTTGATTACACTGATATTATACTATTTGCTCTACTTAATACATTGTTATTTCATGTTTGATAAGTTAAATGCATAAACAAGAAATTCAAGCAAGGAGATCAAATAGGTTGATAAGTAACTTGAAAAAGAGAGTTTCAAGGCAGCAAAACCACAAGGAGGCAAGGCGGAGGTAGCGAGCTAGCTCTGCTAGCTCCCACCTATCATCACCTCACAACCTACCTTAAAACCCACACACACACACACATGCCCATTCACCCTCCCTATTTTCAAGAGACCTATCCTTTCCTCTCCCTCTCTCTTCTTCTCTCCAAAACACCTCCTCACAACCCTAAACCCCATTCCTCTACTCCAAAACTCATGGATTCACACCCAAACTCTTCTCTTTTCCATTCCCTCCTTAGATTCATCTCTCCCATTCCACTATTCATTATCTTCTTCGCCATTTTTTTCAAGTTGAGTTGACAACTTTATGCACATCCCTTGGAATTACATGTAAGTTACTTGGTTCAACTCAATCCTTCTTCTATTGGTTTTCTTGGTGAAATGCTTTACTTTTGTGGTGGTTTAAGAAGATTTGGAGTTGAGTTTTTGTGTATGGAGCTTTGTTGATGTTGTGCACATCAAGTATTTGGTAAATTACTTAAGCTAGGCTGTGTGTGATTTTTATTAGGCACATGTTGCAAGATTGTATGTAGTAGGAGTGGGTGTATATTGAGGTTAAATAAGGCATTTGTTGAGAAAGTTCAATGTGCATGCTATATGTTTGATGAAATGCCTAGGTGAAGAAAGTAACTTATTTCTTGTGGTATAAGCACATTTTCTTATTGGTGCTTGTTGTTCTTTCATAATAAAGTGGAGTTATATGATTTGTTCTTGAGGAAGCTTGGTAGAGTTGATTCATTTTGATTGCCCAAGTGTTGTGCTACTCCATTCCTTCTAGTACTATCACCATGCCTCCAATGAAATCTACTTGTGTAGGACCCTCAAGGAAGAGGCAGACAAGAGAGCCTAATGCACTAACTGAACCCATGTTCTTCAATGAAAGAGTTGAAGACATTTTCAATAGTTCCCTAGTGAATCAAGAAGGTATAAGGGAAAGAGGCTTGGATACAACTTATAGTGATGTAGTTGACCTTATTCAAGTCGACATTAGATGCACTTTATAGCTCAATCAGAGGTGATAGTGGTGCCACTAATTAGAGAGTTTTATGCCAATGTTTGAAAACAGCTCAAAGTAAACCCTAGGGAGCTTAAAGGATTGGTGTGTGGTAAGATGGTTCCTTTTGATAGAGCTGCTATTAATCAAGTTTATGAGTTGGATGACATTGAAGAAAATGAATACTCTGCTTGAATTGAGCAAGGACTGAACTATAATGCTATCAAATCTTACCTTGCTCAATCAAGCAGCAAGTGGAAGACTCTGCATGATAAGGTAATCAGTTTTTCAAGAGGACAGTTGCAAGCAACAAGCAAGGTAAGGCATGACATTATTTCATTTTAGCAAAACTGTTGCCTTGCAACTATGTGTCTAATGTTATAAGGGACCGTGTTGTTCTCAACTATGCTATTCAAATAGGGTTGTCTATTGATGTGGGCTGAGTGATCGAGCGCTCCATCATCTCTTTCATCATAGGGAGGCTCACAAGTGGACTAAGACACCCTTCGCTTATCTGTCGGTTGTGTCTTATAGCTAGAGTTCCTACCACTACTCAAGAGAAACTTCAATGAACTCTCTCAGCGATCAATGATGTAGTTATAGATGCATTTGAGAACATAGCGTGTAGAAATGCAAGGGCAAGTCATTCATCTTCACTATCTAGCTCTCCACAACAAAGACCTATGAGGGAGTCTTCTTCTAAAGAACCTTCACTTGTTGATCTCCAAACACGCCTCATGGGTGTTCAATGTTATACGAGGCAAATAATGAAGGACCAGCGAAAGATGTGCAAATATATGGTGGACTACAACAATGCTTTCACTATCATGCTCCAAAGTTGCAACATATCACTAGGCGACAGCTCCATTCACTTCCCACCTCCACCAACACTTGCTGATATACCAGCAGAAGATTTGAGTTAGGCAGAAAGCAAAAGCTCAAAAGAGTGATCCATTCATTTAGGGAAGCTCTTGTTTTTTGGTACTTTATTCTACATTAAGGAGAATATTATGTTCAAGATTAGGGGTGTTAGAGCATTTTATTTTGTTTATAGATGTCTTTGTCTAAGTTTGAGGGTTATTGCAGTTTGTTTAGTTTGTGTGTTATGTGTTTAGTTGGTTTGTCTAGTTTAAGTATTTTATGTGTTATATTTAAATTTTTATGTTGAGTGTTTTATTGCATTAAGTTGTGTATTTTGAACATAGATTAGGGTCATCATATAAAACCAATGACATGTATGTGACATTTTGAACTAATTAAGTTAAAAAGGACAGAAATCATTATGTTTGCAATGCTTGACTTGATCCTTAGTCTAATTTGCTACAGATTCCCTATATACATTAATTATAGTGAATTATCCATTTCTTTTGAAATCTTTTAACGCTTAGCATGATTTTAGAAGACTAAGTATTCATGGTTCAATTTTGATTTTAGAATGCATTGTAACTATGTTAAGACAAGCATTAGATGAGCTAAAAAAAACAAGAGTAAAAGCTTGCTATTTTTAGGGGGGATCACATATTAATACAACCTAAGCAATAAGGGGGATTATATCTCTATGATTCAGAAAGAAAACAAGTTTGGAGGTATGATAGTAATACAACCCAAGTAATAGGGGGGATCACATTAAAAATAAAAAAATAATAAAAATAATAAAAATAAAAATATGAGGAATGTGATAGTAATAGAGCCCACAAAAATATCAAATGTTCATCTAAAAGTAGTCTCTTTGGTTTAATTTGCAAGTTCTCAGGGTTGCATTGAATATGTATTACTTAGTTACGTGAATGAATATAAGTGTTAAAAGATGTAGATTGAACTAGTTATAATTTTTGCACATGCACATGGAATCTGAGGTGGAAAGGACAAGGCTCAAGTTAAAAATTAAAAGACATAGGTGACATCTTGATAGTTCTTCTTAACTATGCTTATTTTATGGAGGACTTTGGATTAATGACTGAGATCAATGTTCATTGTGTTCCTTATGAGTTTGAGTGTTTTTACTATGTATACTTATGTCCTTTATGTTTTTATGTTTCTATTTTCCTTGAGGACGAGCAAATAAGTAAGTTTGGGGGTATTTGATGAGTGAATTTCATTCACTTATATTACACATATTTAAGCTTAGTTATTTGTAAATATTTATCTCTTTTAGATGAATTCTATGTTTATTTGTTGGATTTCTAGGTGTCTTGAAGATGAAAAAGAAGAGAAAAAGGATGGAAAAGAAAACAACTAAAAAAGGAGCAAAAAATCAAAGTGCAAAGGACAAGCCCAGTAGGCGCCGCTGGTGCTAAGACCTGTGACCACCATCGACCAGGTAGCAAGTTGACATCGCCAGTGATAGCAGCTTATCAGTAAATTTTGTGGATTTTTCGCATTGCGTATCTGCTGGGTTTTTAAGAAAAAGTTAGGTTTTTCAAGGGTTCCACTCACTTCCATTTGGAGAGTTTTCTCTGAGGTTTGGAGGCCAAATTTTGGGAGTTTTCTTGTGGAGAAGAAGAAGAGATTGCAAGTAAGAAAGAAGAAAAAGAGAATATGTTCTTCATTGTGATTATCATATCTAAGGGAGTCATTTTATTTTCTCTTATAAACTAAATCTCTTTTTCTAGGATAAAGATGTAACCCTTTTTTATACTCTTTGTTATAGATTGTTGGTTATTAATGTTATATGATCTTGTTTCATTCATGATGTTATTTGCAATTATTTAACTTGTTTTATTGCTTGATCACCAATATTATGAGTTAGATTAATTATCAAAGCATGGTTAAGGTAGACACCATATGATAAACCATGAGCTCCCTTGAATGAGAAGGATGGATGGTTAAGGTAGACACTATATGCTAAACTATATTATTTTGATTCTTATGTTCTTGAGTTTAATGGGTTTTCACCTCAATTATTTTACACACCATAAGTAATTGGAACATGTGAAAACACTTGATTTAAACCAGCACACCTAATGGTAATAATTTTACTTTTGAAAGAATGAACCTAAGTGAGGCATTGAATTCAACATTCTATTAGCAAAGAGGTATCATTTTATAGTAAAATTGGATCCCTAGACTTTTACATCTTGCAAATCTTTCAGCATTATATTTAGCCATTGATTTACTTTCATTCCATTAAGTTTCTGAAATTTTAAAATTATACCAATCCTTACTCATATTCATATAGTTATAAATACATTATTTTTAAGGTTAGGATAGTTCAGTAACTAAAATTGATTAAGTCAGTTTAACCGTTTTCTGTGGGATCGACCCTTATATTGCACACTATACTACTTTACGTCCATACACTTGCAAGGAATTATAATTTAAACCATCATAAATTAAGGAGTATTCGAGCCTTCTGCATATATATTCTTGTTGTAATAGTTTTCATTCATGTTCTGGATGAAGGCATGTGATTGTTGGTTTGTTATTGTTTTATATTTCTGCATACTTACTGAGTTGTCCGGACTCAAGCCTTCTTATTCTATATTTTTAGCTAACAGGATAGGTAAAGAATCCCAACTGTGGGTTGGAATTGATGAGTAGGAGTTGAAGATAATTTATTGTTGTATGATTTATGAGGTTATATTCCCATAATTTAATTATAATTAAGAGATATTAAATGATTTCAAATGTAGTGTAACGATAAGAATTGGGCATGTCATATACATTTAAGTATGATATTGTAAATGGATTATATTAATCCACTGAGAGGTATTAACATCATAATACGGTTCCGGTCTTGGGCCGCTAGTAGTGGGTGTGAGTGTAAATTTATGATTGATGTGGTTATTTTGTGATTATGAAAATTATCGAATTGTATATTAATGTATGCACAGGAATAAATGCTTATATTTTAGGAAAAACTTTGCTCAATTTTTTATAGAGATTTTCCTTAAAAATAGGGAAATGACGAGAGAATGGTAAAATGCATAGGCCCCATGGCGAGGCGTTATAGTTAGATAATCAAAAGAGCTTTCATGTGTATTTACAAAGATTAAATGTTTTATTCCAAAGAAAGTTTCAACTCCAACCGCACAACACTCTAATTCAAAGCTTAAAGCAACATCATCCTCAATCTTTTAGGAGTTTGAAATTCTTTATTTGATTAATAATCTTTTCATTATTTTAATTTAAATTATGTACAAACATGCCTAAGTATGAGGCACATCTTTGTACAAGTTATTTATTATTTTTTTGATTTTTGTAAGCAAGGGTCTTGCAATATTGAGGTTGTTTCTTTTGCAAATAAGAAAAACTTACATTGTTTGTAAGAGTCTGTTTATGAACTTAAGGAAAACCAACTTGTTGATTGTTGTATTGTGTTAGTAGAACCTAGATAGTAGAGGAAACTATTTTAAAGAGTGGAGTAGGAACCTAGCTTGGGCCGTAGTGTATTATGTGACTCCATTATATCCTTCCTCTTTCCTTAGCATAGCCCCCCATATGTCAAGGGACCAACACATTTAACCCTTTCTTTGATGGATGACCCTCTTCCTTTGGAGCAAGTTATCATTGATGAAATAACAAGTTGGTAGCTTCAACCATCCTTCATTATTTTGGGCATAATTTTCTCTATACAACTCTTATTGACACAATTCTTTTTATGTTGGATTATTATCTTTTTTTTCCATTTCTAGTTGATTTTCATATATATTTTTACCAATTTTTTGTTTTAGCACTTTATATATGTATAAATTAGCAATTAATAATACCAATAAATTTTATTCACCGTATCTAACATGTTTATGAAGTTAAATATCATTTTTGACCTATATAACAAGATTTAACTCTACTAGTTCTTTAAGTAATTTACCTTCATTAGACTAGCACCATAGTTTAACACATCACTTAAGCATATTAAACCACATTAAGTGCTAACATAATTAACATAAATCATTAATGAACTATAGTTTTCCCCTAATCTCTATCATAATTACTTCATCAAGTTCATTAATTATATATACGCCACACGTGTTTGTAAACTATTGTACAATAGAATTGCCATCATCCATCATTCATTGCCAACAGATGGCTTTCGTTGCTAAAGGAGCACAGGGGTAGCCTAGTAATTTTGCATAAGCTTACTTGCGAGTAGGCTTTCCTATGACCCGAGCCCCCATCCTCTCTTACCCGACGCGGTCCCTCCCAGGCAGAAATCTCTCTTCGCGCTTCCCCCTTTTCGACGTGAAGACACGATCTCCCTCCTTTTCTTCCTCTGACTCTGTCCCTCCCAACGAAAATCTCTCCTCCCAATTCCTCCCCTTCTCGACGTGAAGACCCAAGCTCCTGAGCAAGACAACGGCTCGATGCACGTTGGCACCTCCGTCTGGCCCTCTTCCCTCGTCCTCGCCAAGTTCGTCAATCGTTGGATTCCAACCTCCCCTTCCCCACCTAACCTAAACCCCTACGCCCACCTGCTCCACTTCCCCAACAAGCAAGCCATCGAGCTCGGTTCCGGCTGTGGCCCCACCGGCATGGCCATCTCCCTCCTCGGCCTCACCAACATCCTCGTCACCGACATCGCCCCAGTCATGCCCGCCCTCAAGCGCAACAAGCCCCTCTTTTCCAAAGTCCCCAAGACCGCCCAGCTCTACTGGAATAACCACGAACAGCTGGAGGACATGAAGCCCTCCTTCGATTTCGTCATTACTACCGACGTTGTGTACCTTGAGCATTCTGCCCGGCAGCTTGTTTCGGCCATGGAAGCGCTCGTCGTGCTGACCGGTGTGTTCTGGGAAATGTGTGAGAGAACCTTTGATGTCGAGAAGGTGCTGCATGAGGATTTGCATCCGAAGTATGCTTTTGAAGAGACGAATGTGCATATACTAAGGAAGAAGTGACGGGTAGGCCTTGAATTACATGATATGTGCAGTGGATTTCCTGTTATTTTTCTTTCAAATTGCATTATCTCTGGTTGTATAAATTTATACATTTCAATGACTAAATTTAGAGGATAAGGAAATGCACTGAATTTGGCTTGTAAACTCCTTAACTGAGAGTGTGTGTCGTTCTATGTTAAAACTCCTTAACTGAGAGTGTGTCGTTCTGTGTTTGTGGATCTTTGTCATTTAACAATTGCTAATGTGACTTGAATTGGTGCTTTGGTGCTGATAAAAACAGAAATTTGCTTTCTTGAGCCTGAAAAGAGTGTGTGGAGCATTTCATATCTAAGCAGAAAGGGGGATGCATATCGAGTGATCTGAGTGTTGTAATGGCAATTATATTGTGATTGGGTTGTTGTTAGTGAATTCTTTTTATATGTTCCATTCATGCAATTTCAATTGAGTAATGTCCATCTTGTTTTCTCCCTGCACATCGAATGTGTTGGAAATATGTGTTGCCCCTTAAGTTAATTTCCTTCCATTTCTTTGTCTGTTGAAACAATGATTAGTGACATGTTCAGTCTACATTGGTTTCAACTTTCAACTACTTAAGAGGGTATTTGAGTCTGTGCTAGTGATCAGGCTCTTGAGGCAGTTTTGCCTCTTGCCACACATCATTGTAATTTTTGAGTTTTTGATAGCATAAGAGTGGGCTGTGCTTAAAAATTTTGCATGTATCAGAGATCTCTATTTCTCAACTCTAACAATTTAATTTTAGGCATAGACAAGGAGGAAATAGTTTGAAATGCATGCATACAAGGTTGAGTATCAATGAGAGATAGTAGCTTGTCTAGCAAAGTGCACAGAGACCAAGAAATGCATGTTGGAATGATTGATCTGGTTCGAGTTGGAGGCTTTAACAGATAAGGGTAAAACTCAAAAGAACACTGGTGGAAGTACCAATAGTAGAATTTAAAATCTGGCTAACTGAGGATACATTCAGTGATAGAGAAGCGCAATGGACAAGGCTAGATATGATAGGAGTCTGTGGAGGAGGCTTTTTTATTTGTTTATTTTTTTTTGTTGGTTTCAACAACCATACTGTAATTGGAAAGAGAAGAGTACAAGTAGACTTTCCTATATCCTAATACTAGCCTTTCCAAAGAAAGATATTGTTTTCCTTTCACTCTTAACTTCTGACAGCCTAGTTATTCCCCTTTTAGTCTTCTCAACTCCTCACAGTCTATGTACAATATCATCTGCCATTGTGCAGATTGTTCCTGCACAAATGTATGGGAAACCCATGACAAGCCACCTCAGGTATGTGATCTCCAAGTGATGGGTGTGGGCATCTTCACAGTGGGCACACCATTTCAATTGGTTGGATCAAATTCTGAGGCACATAGATGCACTGATTTCTACTTATATGCAGGCTGAGCAAGCCTTTATGTTATGATATTTTTCTTTCAACTGCAAACATCAATCTCTGCCATTCACCATTATTGGCATCATTGGTTGAGCATGGAATCGCAGTTGAGCATGGCATCAATTGAAGTTAATTAGCTGTTCATTAACACCCACGAAACTATTATAGAGTAGTTCCTCCAGTTGCATTGACCCTACATGCTCCAAGGGCTAGCTCCCATCACCATGCAAACTTGAGCTCCACTGTTCATCACATGACAGAGAGAGAGAGAGAGAGGAGTGAGGAAAGTGGCGCTGGTGAAGCATCTCACGGGCCTTCTCCAACTCCCTTTTTATCCTCTCTACCTCTTTCTCGAGCAACCTTTTCTCAGCCAAGATGCATTCCGCCCTGATTTGAAGCGCCCGGTAATCGTGCTCAAGGCTTTGGGTCTTCCACCTTTACACGTTTGTTCTGGTACCAGACAGCAACTTGCCGGGGATGAAGCCCGAGGTCACTTACCAACTGAACCTTCCTCTCTGGCTCAAGCTTCTTGTTGTAGGTAAAGCTCAACTCCAAGAACCTCACCTGTTCTAAGCTAAGTCTCCTTTGGCTGAACCTGGGCTAGTCTGGCATCTTGACAAAGGCCATTTAGGGAAAGAGGTGCTGATTCCTGGTTTTAGAAGGCTTGGTTTTTATTACATGGGAGAACTGATGATGACATCACTTGAGCATTTTCTGTTCACGTGATGTGGATCCCATGCATGAGACAAATCCAATTCATGAATGTTGTAACTTAAGCAAGTCTTTCCTCTTGGTTCTTTCAATGTTGTAGTGGATATGCACACCTGATTAAAATATACCTTGTGATTGGACCTAAACTATGATATAAAAAACCTGTATTTAATTGCGAGAGGACAATTGTTCAACTGAAATGCAACACAACCCATTTGTTTTTTCCCTTCATCGTTTTCGTTTCCAATCCCTATAATGTTTTAACATGAGTTGTAGTTTACCAGTCCTTTCTCAGCAACATCATGTGTGTGGTGTTCTTGTATCTTTTTCTTGTCTGCCTATTGTGCGATTCATACAGCTGGGATTGGTATCATAACTCAATGCATGTCTATGGTTGTAGCTCATGTTTCGTGCAATCAGCATCACGAGACGTTACCATCATCAGCCCTGTTGTATCTATTTATGATCTACGGATTAAATCACTGAGGAGTTTGTATGGAGCTATATCATGGTGGCTTGTCCTAGCTGTGTTTGGCGCATGCTCTCAAACCCCTTGTTCGTCCAAGCATAAAAGCATCGTAAAAGTTCAGGACATGTAGAACGGAGTAGAAGTCATTTTCTTCTTTCTTCATTTTTGATGTGGGATTTACTTATACATGACAATTCTATTTTTTTACATCATTATTTCTAATATTTACTTCACTTTATCATGCCAACATTTCACACATTTCCTTAAACACTAGTTTACATATTTCATTTTTTCCTTTGCCTTTACATCTGTTTGATCTCTATCCAAACAGACCTATCTGTTGCATCAAATCCAGCATGCGATAACTGATTGTAGTCATGTATCATAATGACCAATGGAGGAACTGGGTAGCACAGTAAAAAAATGCAAAAAGCAACTGCTATTAGATGGCTTTGACTGGGGGCGATCATGAGACAAGAAATGGAGTTTCATGTCAGAATCTCGGTGAAGTCAGGGGTTTTCAGCTATGGCATTTTATGGATGTCCAGAATAAGCATTCAAAAGTTGTGCCGCTGATGTGCACTCATTCAATTGAGCCAATTAGATCTATCATGGCAGGTTTTTAGTTTCTAATGATCTGTGCGTGTCCACTTGTCCATTTGTTGCATTAATCTACAGGTATGGTTCATGATGAATTTAAACAGGCACCTGAGCATCCTAATGTTGCCATGTGGCACGGACCATCTCTAGACTCTGCTGGTGAGGTTGTGTTCATGCACCAAATTAGGTGCAAAAGTAGTGATTGGTGGGCCATAATTGTCCATTCAATGTGTCCAAAAGCATGACTAGTCAACATCATCAAGCTACAACTTGGTATTATTATACAGACCCATTTTTAGAGAAGCATGACTGTCTTTTTCTTTAGCTTTCGTT
This sequence comes from Pouteria campechiana, assembly GCA_036873735.1. NCBI lineage: Eukaryota > Viridiplantae > Streptophyta > Magnoliopsida > Ericales > Sapotaceae > Pouteria > Pouteria campechiana. The sequence continues at coordinate 16,214 of JAYJMB010007910.1, forward strand.
TAATTTTCCGGGTGCAATATCTTTTTCAAGTTTGTGTCTGATTAATTGCTGCAAACGACTGAAAGCCAAGCTCGACATTTTGTTGACGGAAATTAATTGCTAGAACCCTTGAGAACAAGAAAAGTCGGTTTGCAAAAGGGGTTCAATTGGATCAAATTTTCACTTGGTATAGGTTGTGTTGAGGGTTGGTGACCCAATTTGATGAGTTTGATGGTCCAATGCCCTCATCTTTGAGGACATGTCATTGCAAATGCTAGATACTCAGCATTTGCTTTCCATGCATAACAACGTGTCCATTTAGGAGGCAAATTTGGTTAATCATTGCACTCAAAGGACAACCCAGGCTTAACCCCATGTGCATGGGCTTACATTTATGTCTTTTTTATAGATTTTATTAACGATATCCAATGGGCTCACTTGGCATATAATGATGGCGACGCTCCAATCATCATTTGATTAAGATGAAGAGGATTATTCATGCAAAAATAATTTTAACATAATTATAGTAAAAATGCTTTGTTTAATTTATGGTCTCACTAGACATGTAATAATGGCTTATATTTATTAATCATTTTGTTAAGATTGAACAGATTATTTAGGAAAGGTCACATATAGCTTCCCTTAAATCTATTTTTCCTTATAAATTTATTCTTAAAATTAATATGTTACAATATATTCTCTGTAGGCAAGTTTCATATAATCTAGTAGACATATATGTAAACAAATTTTGTGATATTTTTATGAATCATCAAAATAAAAAGTATTGATTTTTCTACTATACATCCAGAAATTTTATGCATATATTTAAAGAATTTTTTTAATATTTTTATGTTATTCAAAAAAATTCTATATTTTTCTCATAATTTCAATCACCAAAATCGCAAAATACATAATATCTATCCCATCAAATAATATAATTTTATTGAAACAAATTTGATATAACAGAAGTTTTTTGTTTTATAACCACCAAAATTGCAAGACACCCCATCAAGGACTGTAATTTAATATAAAAAATTAATATAAACGAATTGACACTTTTTGTGTGTCCAGGATTTCTCCTACATCTAAAAATTTTGCACACATAAATGAAAGAGATTTTTGTGATATTTTTATGTTGTCCAAAAAATTAATGATGCATTTTACTTACTAACCACCGAAATGGCAAAAAAGATAAAAATTGTTAACTCATAAAGTTCTATCAAGGTCCATCAAGGTCCATCAAGGTCTATCAAGGTTCAGGTATCTTCATCAAGATCCGTTGAAGCCCACCAACGTCCGTAAAAATAGTTAAAATATTAATCGTACATTTTGGTCAAGCACCATCAAGTATTCCATCAAGCCCCATCAAGCTCTCATTAAGGTTTGTCAAGAACTATCGAAACCCATCAAGGTCTGTCAAACAACCTATTAACAACCCATCAATACCCATTAAGGTCTGTCAGAACTAGAGACCAAGAAGACCTGTCCATTCAGCCATAGGACCTTATAAAGCAATATGGGCTACCCATCAATACCCATCAAGCTTTGTCAAGAATCATCAAGGTTAGTCAAGATTCGTCAAGACTCTGCTCAATTTTTTGGGTTTCATCAAGATCCATCAATGGCCATCAAATTCTGTTATCAAGCTCGGTAAATACCTGTAAAGCTCAGTCAAGACCCATCAAACCCATCATCAAGCAAGCACAAGCCACCTACGAACCATGCCTAAGCTATCAATCTTTCTACTTAAATTGAGTATTGTCAATTAAATTTTTGTAAATAAAGTTCAGCACAGAAATATAACATACATTTTTCCTACAAAATCAATGGATTAGATTAACATTACCCATGGCCAAATTGTGTCAAATGGCCTGAGTGTGCATCTCCACTAGCGTGGCCAGATGCACCATATGCAAGCTTTTTCCACAAGCCACCATATCCATTCCGTGCTCCACATCCCATGATGTTGTGTGCCCATCCACAACATTTCTCTCTCGGATATCTACACTAATAGGTTCAAAATTGAATATGACCATGTTTTTAGACAAATAAGTTTCTCAACAGATCAGATTGTTTAACCTCCAAGAATGGTCCTAGATACCCGTCAGTAATGTATGTCCAATTATGCATCCCTAGACCACCAATTCATATCCCACCCAACTCAACTCACGGCTTACCCCAACTCATACATGCAATTAGGAATTTACCGGCATACCCCCATTTGTAAAGTGATTTACACTGCTGGTGCTTCTACCCGATTCAGACCCATATATATGTATATATATATGTATGTGTATATATATGTATATATATACACATACATATACATATATATATATATATATCCATTTGTCCTTCTAACAAGCTCTCTCTTGTACTCCCTGTCTCCATAGCCTCTATATTCTTACAACTTCTCTCTCTCACACCGTACTTTTCCCTATCCTCATTGCTTGGCCTTACACTCACTATAGTGCACATAAAACATCCTCATGTTAGAACACAATCTAGAGTGAGAGTGCTAGGAGTAGTCCTGGCACAGACACTCCAATGCTCAAGTTAGTAAATGACCTTAGTAGGGGTATCGATAATAGAGAGAGCTTTTCTCAAAAGACATGCATACTTAGTATATTTATAGTTGATCTTGGGTTGATGCATAAGTGAGTCGATGTCGTACACTAGAATGATTAGTATTATGGGGTCTCTTCACTGCAAATATGTTTTTGAGGAATATACATCCTTTACTCCTATTAGGAATCTCCTCAGTACTAGTCCAAGCGGAACCACATCGCATGTTCGGTGAAAATTAACTACAAGTGTATGATGCCGAGTTTTGTAGTATAATTGTGATGGAAATAACAAGCTTTGGCAAAATGTAATCAAGGTAGGAAAGATCTAAAGGATTGATTTCACTTATGTTTCAATCATGGTATTTTTAACTTATTATATTTTAATCATTGTATTAGTTTATAAATTAAGAATGCCAATACACTCAACTCCCTCTCTCAAGTGCCGAATTAAGTATCAACTCTTAATTCCCCAATTTCGATATCCCTAGAAAAATTAGAAGATTAAGAATGCATTACGATTATGATTCTTCTAAGTAACCTCACAAAACCTAGAAGCTCTCCCGAGTTATCTAGAATTCCATATCATGATGTCTAGATCCTATTCAGGATTATCTCTCCAAAGTGTCAAATTCTAAATACTCAATCATTCAATAAAAGGCCAGTAAATTGAAAGCATTAATAATAAAGCATTACAAATAAACCAATAACAATATCAGTAATTGAAATCATTGATAGCACCATGAAATCCACATAAGATCCATCAACCCTCTAGAAAGAGGAGTTTAGCCACTCATGATTGAATACAAATCCACAAAATAATCATTCAAAATTTTCACAATTTGTATCCAAACTTTAATACAAAATATGAGGGATGAATAAAATTGAAAGAAACAGAAAATTAAGTGATAGCAATTCTCCCCCTTGACACTTGTCTTTGAGATTTGAATTGGAGCTTCTTCCTCTTGATCCCTTCTCCAAAATGCCTCTTATCTCTTCTTCAAAGCCTCTTTTTTTTCCTCTCTCCAAAGCCTCCTTGAAAATTCTCTCTCAAGTCCTTTCTCGATCCTCTTGATAAATGGTTTTTATGTCTCACATGTTGGGGTTAAACTCACCACAAGCATGTACCATAGATGCACTTGCGCTGCGACACTGCCTTTTAGCACTACAACGCCAAACCTGTTGCCCTCTAGATGTTCACGTTGCATGGACTAGCGTCGTGGCGCCCATCTTGCTGCCCATTTTCTTCTACCTTGCTTCCTCCAATTTTAGCCATGTTTTGAACCATCCATTTGCAATTTCCCTAGCCATATTCATTCCTTTATTTTGCTTCTTTCTCTCCACTTTTAATGTCCTAAAAACACAAGTAAATCAAAATGAATGTCACATAAAATTCTCATGAAACAACAAATAATAAGCCTAGTCAATGCATGATATAAGTGAATAACATTCACTTATCAAATACCTTCAAACTTGTAAATTTGCTAGTCATCGAGCAAAGTAAAAATAATAAACCTTTAAGAAACCACAAAAGCAACATTGATTCAGTTCATCTTTCAGAGACCTTAAAAGGATTAACACAGCTTAGAAGAAAATATTAAAATGTCATGTATGTCTAATTTTAACTCGAATATCATCTTGTTTACTCTCAATTCCTAGTGTATATGTAACGAGTTATAGCCATGCCAATCCAAATCATTTCATACTCTGATAAATTGATGTAACTAAGTAAAACATGTTCAATTCCGAACCTTATATGCTCATTTCTCTCATTATTCTTCACTCATTTTAGTCAACATTTCACCAAGAATCAAAAGGTCTTGCTAAGCTTGTAATAGGGCCTTAAGCTTGACTAACAAAGAAAAGGAATCATAATTCATAAATTAAGAGACTATAATAGACATTCACATGATAGTTTACTCTCTTTAGTTTCATTTTTACTCTTCTTTTTCTTTTTGTGGGTTGTATTACTATCATACCCTTAAACTTGTTTTCTTTTACATTATTGAAGAATAAATTCTTATCGAATCTTTTCTTTTTGTCCTTTCCCTTTTTCTTTTGGCATTTCACTTTTCAATACCCCCAACCTTATCTTCTTTTACATCACTCATACCTCTTTAACAACCATGTGTATATAGTATATTTCTTAATAGGTCAGCATGGTTTTTTAGGCTAAAAGGGTATGGATGATAAAGCTAAAGAAAGAAAATTCGAATGGTGGTCTTTAACATGCATTGCATATTTCATTCTTTCATTAAGGATCAATGGGGACACTAGTGACAAAGTTGTAATGCGTTAGTTAGAAAGGCTCAAACTGATCAAAGAATGTCTAAATCATTTTCTCAATGATATGCCACCTAACTATCACCTTAAATAATAATTGAAATGAGTTCTAGAGTTCAAACTGAGTTATGCATACTTAGTCACCTAAACATCTTCTAAGTACTCAATTGATTTAAACAAAAATGGCTATGTGAGCAGGTGTGTAAGGAATTTGAAGTAATCTAAGACAAATATTCAAGTCATGCACACAGACTAAATTGACATCTTTCATTTTCTTCATAAGCCATTGTCATTACTTCCTATTTATATCATTGGTCTCCTACAAATACCCTTGATCAATGCTCAATTTTTTCTCAACAATAGTCACTAAACATAATATTAAGCAAGCACTAAGCAGAAATACAACAAAACAAAACACACAAGATAAAACACACACAACACAAATAAGCAAAATTTTGATGAATAAGACAAGACAGTTACTACATAATCTCTCATCCCATGATAGAATCAAATGGAAAATTCACAAATTTAATAACAAGAGAGCAACAATTCTTCTTACCGAACTTCATAAATATTTATATATGTGTGTCAAGTTGGCCTCCCTACAATTAAAGTGACCCACTAGCTAGAGGATCAGAAAAACACAATGACTCCCTTCAACCAAAAGCTTTCAAAATAGACAATCATAGAATATTTAGTGACATCATCCAATTTATAGCCACCTATTTAATGATTGCAATCATTCACTCAAATACTCATTTACTTCTAACATCAACATTCAAATGCCCATATAAGAATAAAATACATATCTATATCATCCACATAAGAAACAAACAACTATAACTTATAAAATTTGAAATCCATTCACACATGCTAAAGTCTCAAACTCTAATAAGCAAATTAATCTTACAAATATGCCAATCAACCAAAAATATCTAGTTTTAAATTTTAAGCCAAACACTTTCAATAAAGTAAACAACGTCTTCTTCCTTTCAAATGATCATTCTTCAATGAGAATTCCCTTTCCCTGAAAGAATGCAATTTTTGTTAGTAAATATTATAGCAACAGAGATAAACATAGAAATAAAGAAATGTTAATTTGCTAGTTATCAAACCTTTATATTTATAGTGGAAGGAGAACTGCTAGATCCAACATCATCTTTGATGACTACAAGTTAATTAGAACAAAACCATTAACATGAAATATAAGAAAAGAAAAGGAGACATTAATTTCATTTCCAAATAGAAGAGTGTAAAAGTTTAAATAATGAAATTACTTGATATGTCTATTATAAGTTCTTTTAGATGCTCCTCAATATCAGTTGGTTTTGGTTATGATTGTATCCAATCTTGAGAACATATTAAACTCTCCACTAGGCTTGGTAATAATGAACTTCTGTATGGATCGAGCACACCTCATTTGTACTAAATGTTTATTTTGAGGCAATAATAGACATAGGAATGGCTAAAATATCATGTACTATATGATACAACACTTTATACTTTTAAGCATTAATGGACCACCATACCAAAATGTCAAATTCATCACCATCCATCTCTATGTGCTCCTCAAAATACCAATCTTTTTCTATTTTTACTTCTTCAGTCTCCTCCATAACTAAGAATTTCATAGATTCTTGTCTCCTGGGTCCCTTCACTTTCACTTGATTGTTATTTTCTTCCAACAATTTTGATCTAGTACAAGAATATTGCATTTCATAGACCTTGAAAAGCTTCTCAAACTCACATTTTACATTTTACACTATTTCTTTAACTTTAACTTCATCATAGACCCTTAAAAAATAGAATTTAAAAAATTTCAACTTGTATCTAGGATCCAAAACATTTGCAATAAGTAACAAAATGTTAATTTTCTCAAAACTACCCCAATATTTATTAAATCTCTCCTTCATCCTTCTAGACATATCTCTAATGTGCACATCTTCTGATGATATAAAAGAACATAATAATTTATCAATCTTATCCAATTCATCCAAATAGAGATTAGCAATAACATATGAAGTACTAGACAAACAATTTGTAGCATCATAAAAAAATTTAAAAATTGGCACAAAATTTTAGCCACCTTCTAGTCAACTTCAATTGGAATGTCTTCTAGAGTAAAAATAGGATCATTACGTTCCAACCGTTCAAATGCTTTTTGAAATCTAACTGCCCTTTCCAACATGAAACAAGTGGAATTCCATCTTGTAGGAACATCTATACATAACCTACCTTTCTCAGTTATTCCTTCTTTCATACAACATTGTTTAAATGCATATTCTCTTGATGGAGAACCCCTAGATACCAAACACATTTTTGAATTCTAAAAATTGTGTCATTTACTTCATTTAACCCATCCCGCACAATCAAATTAATAATGTGTTTAACATTAAACATGTAAACTTCCTCCTTCACCTATCAAAAAATTCACTTTTGTCAATTTTTTCTCAACACTTTTAGAGCCACATCATTTGCAAATGAATTATCCATAGTTAATTTAGTAATTCTATTCAATCCCCAACTTAACAAGCAATCCTCAATTGCTTTAGCAATGGCATCACCAGCGTGTGGAGGCGGAAGGAAGCAAAAGTTAATAATTTTCTTATTTTACTTTCATTTGTCATTAATTTAGTGTGTTGTAAGACACATATAACTATCATTTGCTATAGAAGTCCATAAGTTTGTAGTCAAACACACACATTGAACTTTTTCTTTAAAAAATTTCTATAAGTTCTTCTTTTACAGCTCATAAATATTTGCACAATCACTAACAATTTTAATTCTATTAACCCACCTAAGTTGTGGCTGCAACATGTTAATCTATCTTCGTAGACCTTCATGCTCAACAAACATGAATGGTTCTTCACCAATAATTATCATCTCTACAAGCCCATTTCTACATTAAGCTTGATCAAACTACCAGTTACTTACTTTGATATGATGAGAACGTCAATAATTTTTTACCTCTTATTATCTCCATGTCTTCGATAACAAAGATATCTTGTCAAGTGCCTTGTAAGTGAGCTAGTTCCATATTTACTCGAACACTTGAAAAATCTTTTACAATAATTACATATTGCAGTTTGTTCATCTGCATTTTTTCCCGCTTCATTTTTATTAGTGCTTAGTCTCTTAGTGAAATGATCCCAAACTTTAGAAGAATTCTTATACGGTTGTTTTTCTTTTAAACTAATAGCTTCAGAGGTAACAGTTGTTGCATTCTCATCATCCCCATCCCCATTTACCAAATCTTCAATAACCACATTTTCCAAACCCCCACTCATAGCCACATCATTTTCATCCTCCATATTAAATAGTAAATAAAATTCCTAAAAATACATTTCAAGCAGACATGTACATGCATTATATATCAAATCATATAAATAACAACTTAATAGAAAAATATAGTATTTTCATGAACTAAAAATTACCTTGAATTTTAATTCAAGGTTGGCATGGTTGTAGCTATGGTACTATGAGCAAGATGGTTTCACTGAAAGTAGTGAAACAGGGGCGCTTTTGATTTTTGGACGACCACGGACATTGGAAGATGGTTGCCATGAGTAAGATGAAACAAGGGTGGGGTTTTTTTATTTTTGGTTAGCTTTCAGACAACAACAAAATAGAGGGGGCCTTTCGATCTTCAAACGGTAGATGGTAAGAAGATGGTCAGGGTGATGGTTGTCGTGCTGCCACAAGGAGATGGTTGTGTGAGTAGATGCAAGGAGATACTGTGCAATGTGGGGAGATAGAGCTACTATTAGCAGATGAGGGAGATGGATGCGCCATTAGCAAATGAGGGAGATGGAGGTGCCGTTAGTAGACAAGGGAGATGGAGGGAGTGTTGGTTAGTTAGACAAGGGCCAGGGCGATAGGGTTGCATGGGTGGGAAATAGGGAGAATTAGGGTTTTTTAATATAATATATATTTTTTATGCATTATATTAGTGCGAGTCAGGTCAATTTTTTATCACCTTAACTCATCCCGACCCACCCCACAAGACAAAAAATTTATCCCGATCCAGTGCCAAATAGGGTTGGGTTAAGGGCAGATTCAGGTTGATCCACCCTGATTTGCACCCCTAGCTAGACTTATTCCCTTTATATCCTCAGTCGACCATGCAATGGCTGATTTGTGTTCCCATAGCACCCGAAGAAGTTTCTCTTCTTCTAACCCTGTCAGAGAAGAAGAAATAATCACTAGAAATGATGAATCAATGACTAAGAATGCATACCTGAGATGCTTTGGCAATTGCTTCAATTCCAATACAGTTTTTACTTCCTCCGCCAATGATTCTTCTTCTAGTGCTTGCACCGTTTTGCTAATTTTCTCCTCCGATGATGTATCCAACACTATGACATGCTCCATAATTTCCCTTGGACCTATCTTATCTTGATTAACAGAATTTGCAATATAGTATTCCAGTGGGTCTTAAACACTTTCATTAGTAAAAATAGAATTTATACAATCATTCAAAACTTCAATTTTGTTACACATATTCTTCTCAAGTGGAAAGTTCATGGCACAGTAAATATTGAACTTTACCTCCTCTTCATTTATCATCAAGGTTAATTCACCTTGTTAAACATTGATTAATGCTCTTCCAGTTGCTAGAAAGGTCTTCCAAGAATCAAAGGCACTTCATGATCTTCCTCCATGTCCAATACCACGAAGTCAACTAGGAAGATGAATTTATCCACCTTGACTAGCACATCTTTGATGATTCCCCATGGATAGGTCAAAAGACCTATCTGTCGGTTGTAGTGTGATTGTGGTTAGCTTCACCTCCCCCCAATCAAAGTTTCTTAAAAATGGATAAAGGAGTTAAATTAATGGATGCACTTAGATTATATAATGCCTTATAAAATGAAGAATTGTCTATAGTACAAGGGATAGTGAAACTCCCTGGATATTTTAATTTTTGAGGGAGCTTCTTTTGCAAAATGGCACTATATTCTTCCGTCAGCTTTCACCATCTCGAATTCCTCAAGCTTCTTCTTCTTGGACATGATTTGTTTGACAAACTTAGCATAGTTGGGTATTTGCTCCAAGGCCTTTGCAAAAGGAATATTAATGTAAATTTTCTTAAAGATTTCAAGGAATTTGCTAAATTGTTCATCAATTTTCTTTTTTGAAATCTTTGAGGAAAAGTGAGGGTTTCAAGGTTAGAGGATTATCAGAAAATGTAATCCTTCCATATCTTAATCTTCCCTTTTAGGTTCTTCTTGCTTCTTTTCTTCCTCGTCCTTTCCTTGTGCAGCATCCTGACTTCTTGCCTCTGAGGAAGATTGTGCCTCCTCTTGCATCCTTGGGGGTTCTAACTCTCTACCACTCCTTCGTGTTACAATGTTGCATTGCTCCCTTGGATTCTTCTCCGCGTTACTCAAAAAATACCACTGTTTGAATTATTGGAAGAACTTGCAATCCGAGTTTCCAAAGACTTGATGGATGTATTTATATTTCCCATGGTTGTTTCAATGTTGTCAAGTCCTGCTTCATTCCTTGAAAACCCTTCTCGACTTTCATTCACAAAGGTGCCCATGAGATCTTCAAGTGATGGTTTCTTCTCTGCTGGTTGAGATTGTTGTGGAGGTTGAAAGCTAGGAGGTGGGTTTATGGCATTCCTCATATTCTCATAAGAAAGATTCTTATGGTTTCTCCACCCTTGATAATATTGATTTTACATGTTGTTCTCATGATAGTTATTGTAGCCATTGTTATTTATATACTACACCTCTTCCTTGACTTGGTCTACAGCCCCATATGATCCAACTACTAAAGAAGAAGACTCTCTTAAAATGGGACCTCCCTTTGAAGTTAAATTAGCTATAGCTAATCGGTGAGTTAAGGAAGACATCTATGCAGTAAGGGTTGTGATTGGATCCTCAAAATAGCCAGCGACCTTCCTCACCATATTCTGCTCATTTGGCCATTGAAAAGTGTTAGATGCCATATCTTCAAGCAACAAATAAGCATCAACTACAGTGTTTTCCATTAGTGAACCTCCAAAGGTAGCATTCACAATCATCCTGATTCGACTATTCAATCCATTGTAAAATAATTGAATTTGAATCCAATTAGGAAACTCTTGTTGATAACATCTTCTGATCAGGTCCTAGAATCTCTCCCAACATTCCTAAAAGTGACTCAAAGTGCATCTGTCTAAATTGACCTATCTCACTTCGGAGTTGAGTAGTTTTAGCCGGAGGGAAGAATTTCGCTAAAAACCTCTCTATCATCTCGTCCCATGTAGTGATGCTCCCTGGTCGTAGACTCTGCAACTGGCCTCTTGCTTTGTCTCTCAACGAAAATGAGAATAGTTTCAATCTGATGGCATTATCTGAGACGCCATTCATCTCCATGGTGTCGCTTATATCTCTAAACATCACCAAGTGAATATTTGGGTCTTCACTTAGAGAACCTCTAAACTAATTCTGTTGGACCATGTTAATTAACGTCAGCTTCAACTCAAAATTATTGGCATTGATTGTTGGATGAGTGAAGTAAGAATAATTTTCATTGACCATTGGCCTGAAATAGTCTTTAATTACTCTTTGCTGGTTTTGATCTGCCATTGCACTAGATTCGTCTTGCTTTGCTTTCCTAATTTCTCGCAGTGTTCTTTCAATTTATGGATCAAAGGGAGTCAAATTAAGAGCTCTGGGATTTTGCATACACTATCAAGAAAGCAAAATAAATTGAATCAAATAAAATTAAAAAAAGAGAGAATTTAGAATACAGTGAAAAATAAAAATCCAAATTAAAACTAGAATTATCTTGAAACAATATTAGTGAAAAACAAAATAAAAATAATCCCCGGCAACGGTACCAAAAACTTGTTCAGTGAAAATTAATCGCAAGTGTATGTTACCAAGTTTTGTAGTATAATCGTGAGAAAGTATCGTCTCCACAAGGATTATAAATTTTAATTAGTCACTAGCTATTATGGTAAATAATCCTAATTTTATTTGGATAGTCAAGAAATAAGAAATTGAATAAGAGATGGAAATAACAAGCTTTAGCGAAAAGTAATCAATGTTCGAAAGCTGTAGAGGATTAATTTTACTTATGTTTCAATCATGGTGTTTTCAACTTATTATATTTTAATTATTGGATTAGTTTATAAATCAAAAATACCAATACACTCAACTCCCTCTCCTGAGTATCAAGTTAAGCATCTACTCTTAATTCACTAATTTCGATATCCCTAGAAAAATCAGAAGATTAAGAATACATTAAAATTGTGATTCTTCTAAGTGATCTCACAAAACCTAAAAGCTCTTATCTAAAATTTTATGTCATGATAACTAGATCCTATTGGGGATTACCTATCCCGAGTGTCAAATCCTAAATACTTAATCATTTAATAAATGACCAATAAATTGAAAGCATTAATAATAAAGCAATAACAATGTCAATAATTTAACTCATTTATAACACCATGAAATTCACATAAGATCCATTACCCCTCTAGAAAGAGGAGTTTAGTCACTCATAATTGAATACAAACCCACAAAATAATTGCTCAACATTTCACAATTTGTATCCAAGCTTTAATCCAAAATACAAAGGATGAATAAAATTGAAAGCAATAGAAAATTAAGTAATAGCAATTCTCCCCGTTGAGGCTCGTCTTTGAGATCCGAATTGGAGCTTCTTCCTCTTGATCCAAAATACACCTGTATTCAATTTCCTCTAAGAAATTAATTATAGCATTATTTTATAATATTGTTTGCCACTTGATGTCTCTCATCATCAACGGACTTACTTTATACCTTAACTATATTGAATACAGGTGCCTCAATAGTCTCTCTCTTCCTTAATCTCGTACCAAATGTTGAATCATATTATACTAGAGTTACATCTAGTATAATATGATATTTTGACTTCACTCGGAACAGATTTTGGTCCAAATATTTGAAACGGAATTTTATTTTGTAATGGATGACTTATGTTTGTTTAATGTATTCATCTTTATCAGTTGAAAGAGATGCATACTCGTGACATTTATGGAATACTAGGTATATAAAGTTTTTTTTATTATTTATTTTATTCTGTTACAACTTTATATGACATGATCTTGATCAAAGCAACTGCTATAAATTATGAATGTTTGCTTCAGTGATTATTGTTGTTATGTTATTTATATTGTTTTAACCAGTATGCTATATATGAGGTTGATTACACGAAAAAAGGGGGGGTATGGTGTTATAATCGTTATTCATTGTAAATTAAGGGTAATTATCCATGATAATTTTTTTCATCTAAATGAGAGTAGTATGATAATTAAAATAGCATGATAATTAAGTTAGTACTTGATTTTTTTTATAAAATCTATGACAAGTTAACCATTAAATTTTTTTATATTTTATATGCAATAAATGTATGTCAATATCCATGTTATCTAACAATTAGGGTAAATATTAGAAAATATCCAAAAAAATCCAATTGACCACAATGTGATATTGAAGTTACAAAGAAGAATATAGATGGGTTCAAAAAACTTTTTTGAAGAAATTAGAGTATATCATATCGTCGAGTCTACTGTAAATGTAGTAGACTAAATAACCTTCCCTTGACATGTGAATTGAATACATGACTAGTCAGTTACGTGCAAAATTATTATTTAGTTTCTTTTTCAATATTAAATTTAAATATATGTCAAAGATTTCTAAAAAATATTTTAATTATAAACTTTCTTTTGTTCATGATTATACTTTCATTAATCTCTTTTGTTAACATATATTAATTAAAATATATATTTTTTAAAATGGTTAGTTTCAAATATGACCATAAATTTTGCTTATAATTTCAAATATGATTGCACATTTTTAATAAAAATTTGTATGATCACATGCTTTATTATTGTTTTTCAAATAAGAGCATGCCTTTAATAGCCATTAATGGCCATAAATGGCATTGGCAGATTTGAAAAACTCCAACAGTGGTCATATACAATATTATTAAAAATGTATAATCATATTTGAAATTTGAACCAAATATCTTGTCATATTTGTTAATAACCCTATTTTAAGCATAAATTATTTTTCATAGAAAAATATCATGTAAATGAGATGGTTAGTGTGCTAAACTAAAGAAAACTATATAAGTTATTACTTTGGCGATTGAGCTATTGATTTAGATGATTTTTATTACTTAAACAAATTAATTTTGCTTGTGATATCCTATACCCTTGAACCCCAAGTAATATAATTTTTATAGCCCATAGTATCATTTATTAAGAAGTGATAAACACATAATATACAAATCAAATATATTCTATCATAATATAATATGGATAATCTTAATTGGTCATTGAAATTTTCTACTTATAAAATTTATTTTGAAATATTTTTCTTACCTATAATTTTATTGTTATTTTATTATTTAAAATTATTGATTTATCTATGCTACATTTGTTTCAACTATTAGATAGGGCTCTTCATGTCAAGTCGTTTGATACTATGAGAAAGGTGATTAAAAATGTAAGGTTATGTTGACATACGGAATGAAAGTCTTCTTCTATTAACACATAACAAGAATATCTAAATTCCAAAAATCATATTAAATGTCAATGCCATTTGAAATTTTGAGTATGTGTAACTCGTATTTTTGATAAAATTAAAATTATTAATATTTTTCTTCCATTTTACCTAAATGATAATTAGTTGATATACCTAAGTACACAATGTACTTGTCAAATAAGCATTTGGGTGAAATTTTATTTGTTGATTAATTTTTGTAAATCATGAAAGGAAGAAAGAGAAAGAGTTGCAATTCATGTAGATAAACTCTAGAGCTTGCAGGTTGAGTACACCATGTGCTTACATCAATCACTAATTTTTGTTCTATAAATTTATTTTAAAAATATAATGTTGATTAACTATTTAAGTTGCGTAAGTTAAATATTAAAATTATTCTTTTCATGCAACTCATTTAAATATTTATTATACACTTAATCTTATAAAATCTTATAAACTTATCATAATACAATATACATGCTCAAATGCCTCCTTTTTTACATAATAAAGTATTAATTAGCCAAAATATAGATAAAAATGAATTATAAAATTTGTAAAATTATTCACTTACACATTGTTATTAGAAACACAACCGATGGTTAAACTAATTTTATATTTTTTTTTGAAATTTTTTTTAAAACTAGAGTATTATTTTGAAAAATCTAAATTATAAGTATTAATCTAAATATATAGATCTTTTATATAATACTTTCCTACTTTAATTTATCCTTTTATTACATTTATAATATTAAAATTAAAAAAAAGTCTACTATTGGACTGAATTGGGCTAAACTTCACTAGTTAATTGATTGGTTCATGGTTAAATTGGTTTGATTGATCGATCTAGTTTTAATAACACTGCACTTATGCTTTCTAGACTTTAGATCACAACCATTTCTTTCAATGAAGAAGTAAATCAGGCTTAAAATAAGATAATTAACTAATATAATAATATATTTATCCAAATTTCATATATGACCATACATTTTCAATAATATTTTATACAACTACATATTTTGACAACATTTCTCAAACATGACAACACCATTAATGTCTGTTAACTATGGTTAACAACATAATTATATTTAAAAAATCACAAAAATGTAAAGGGCTATATAAGATATTATTGAAAATGTGTGATCATTTGAAATTGATCAATTTTTGAAATATGTTACAATTTTCAGATGCTCATGTACTCAATGGCTACAAAAAAATCCTTTCAAACTCCATTTACAATATGGTTCAAATCAATGTTTACAAAAAAAAATCCTTTCAAACTCCTTTTACAATATGGTTCAAATCAATGTTTAGAAAATCTGACCAGACCAACTGGTTTGACTCGTCAGGCGGGCCAGTCATCGATTTCTCTTTTTTTTAATATAAAAAATAAATAAACATACTTATATTAATTTAAATATACTTTAAATATACTTATTTAAAAATTAAATTCATTAGTTGATAAAAACATTAACTAATTATAATTTTAATTATTTATTACAATTATTTCATGCTGACGTCACTAGCTTAACCCACTTTGCTCCATTGGTTGAACCAGAACCGTACACTTAAAAGGTTTAACCTCGGATTCGGTTTTCTAAACATGGGTTCAAATAACCTTTTTACTTCTATTTATTTTTTTAACAAAAACTGAAATTAATCAAAAAAATGTAATGCTAAAACTTGAAAATATGCTAAAAATAAATTGTTGTTTTAATTTTTTTTAACGACTCCTAGTTGATACAAAAAACATAATAAATGTTTGTAATTAATTTTTCACAACAATATTGGTAAAAAAAATATTATTTTCAACTCAAACAAACTGAAAAAATTAAATATAATATTGTTAAACATTTTCTTTATTTTAAACAAGATTTAAACCTTTAAAATTATTACATATTATATTCAAGTACAATTGCAATAAAGTTGTATTTGTAGTGTAAAAAAATTGTCTTACAAAATATATATCATTACATAAATATTTTGCTACAAATAATATTATTTCCAATAATATAAACTGACAACAAATATTTCATTACAAATATTAACATAAAGGAAACAAATAAAAAATTGAAGGTAAAAGAACAAACAGAACAAATTTGCTAGCGTCCACAAAAGAAAATTGCTGCTTTTGAATACTTTTCTTGCAGTGCTAGTACACAGCGGGGCAACAATTTTACATCCCTCCATTTCAGGTAACATGGCCACCTAACCACCTAAAAAGCTAAAAACCGTTGTGAATATAGGATGGTGCAAAAATCGGCTAATCTAGTCTAGTGGAAAGGCTAGGTTCTGCACCATCCCTAAACCCCAAATAAATTACAAGGCTTG
Organism: Pouteria campechiana; assembly: GCA_036873735.1. Lineage (NCBI taxonomy): Eukaryota > Viridiplantae > Streptophyta > Magnoliopsida > Ericales > Sapotaceae > Pouteria > Pouteria campechiana. The sequence continues at coordinate 32,892 of JAYJMB010007910.1, forward strand.
CAACATGCAAAAGCCAGGTCATGCATGAAAGCACACATCCTAATGGAAAGTGGTGTCTGACTCATATAACCCAACTGCAACAGCCACAGGTCTTGTGCTCTCAAATATTATCACGTGAACTGCTTGGTGGCCGTACTGCTTGCGATGGCCGCTGTTGCTGAACTGTTTCTTGATCCAAACCTTGAATATCGGAACTACTTGATGGTTTGGAATTGAAAGAGGCAATGCTCTTAAGCCAGGCACTTTGGAATCTCGGGTTGCTTCTGTTGGAATTGTCTGGAGATTCTGAATCAACTGGAGAGCCGGATGTTATACCTGCCAGGAAGCGATATGCCACCTTGCTGGCAGTCGCAATTTCTGTCTTAGCTTGTCTCCACTGCAAAAGATAAATAGCAGAAAGCACTAAATTTGAATACTGGAGTCTTTGATTAACACTATATTTGGGTTATAATGGAGCCTTCAATTTCAGTCATGATACTACCTACAATTAACTTTTACTTTTCACCTCTCTCTGTCCCTTAATTTTTACAAGCCAGCATTACTGACATCATGTGGTTATGATCCTGCATTAGTTAACCTCTTCTTTTAAGGTTGCTGGGGGAATTGTCCTACATATTTTGGCATAGCTGTAAAATCCAGGCTGTTCAAATTGTGGACCGGACTGTAAGCATGGATTACCTAGAAATCACCATGAACTCACACAGTAACCCTATTTTCATCTTGAAATATTGGTAACAAATGATGCAATTTGAATCTGGCAATTCCCTTACTTTTAGCCATCTGTTTGTTGGCCTCCAACTGGATGGTTAGGATTCTCTATTAATATAGATTCTGAAGCTATGATCCATTGCCCAACCATTCTAATTCATCAAATGATGCTTATTTTAGGTACTGGTATTGGATTGCTGAAAAGCAGCAAGATATTTGGTGGCAGTAGCCGACAAATTTCTATACAAGATATTATAAACAATCAAAGGCACCTACAAATAATAAGCGTGAAAGGTGAACACTGGGTGCATTTGGATCAGTACACATGTAGAAGGGTGTGGTTTGCAGTTCTTACATAAACCTCTCCAGGAACTACACACCCTCTACTACATTATACACTCCAAACAAACAAAGTAATACCCACTACACCCTATATCTCTTTTGTTTCAATTATTATACCTACTTTTCAATTACTCTTTCTGAATTTTCAATCATTAATCCCTATATATTCTCTACTTTTTAATCATTCACCATCTTTCTTTCAATCATTCATCTACCTTTTCAAACATACACCCAACTAAACTTTATTCATCATGTTATTTTGTCTTTTCTGTAATGAACTCTCCACTTCACAACACACAAATACACACTTTTTCCACTAATCCAAACACACCTGGAAAGATTCTGCAATAAATTTGCAACATGGAGGATGAATCCACCATTTGGAAAATGGCAAATTGCTAATGCATGAGGACAATGCTTTCCTATAAATAGTTTAAATTCAGCTAATTGAAGATGCAGAAATATAAAATAGATTTGCAATTCATAGGAATGATTACAAGGAGAATAAAATTGCCTTAAAAGTTATTCTAGAGTTTCATATGACAGATAAAACCTATAAAAAATAAAAAAGAAACATACATACTCGGCAGGTATATTATAAAAGATTTTTTTTTTTATCCTTTCTCTTTGTTCTTTCATTGTGGAATTCTAAGACCTTCAATGGAAGTGTTAAATCCAACATTTAAGCTGGAGAGAGGATAAAAATACTGTAACGAGACAATGGCTTCTTTAATTTTTGGCATTCTCATTATAACAAATAGACTTAAATGTACAGAAGAATAAGATAAAATCCATCAAGGCAACCAATGAAAGTACCCTCTAGAAAGAGCAGGTCTATGGACCCTCTCACTGGAACAGCTGCAATTCAACTAAAGGCCAAGAAACTTCATTATATTTTACCATAGGGAATCAACCATGAGCCACAAGGGCCTGTTAATCATTCTCGAAACATGATCGCACAAGGAAGACCCAATAGGGAACTTTTAGGGGATCACTCTGGACCAACAGAGCCTTCTACAACTTTCTGGAAGCTTGGGGACTGGACAGGGGATATGACAAGGGATCAGTAGGGCCCTTTCCACCAACATTAGATGGAGGGACAAATAGGGCCCTTTTGAATTGAAAATTGTATAATGGTTGGACTTCTAACTATTTTAAAAAGCATCAAATGGCTAGTTTTCTTCCCAATGGCTAGATAACTCTTCTAACCTATAAATACAAGTTATTTGGACATTATTCAGGGAATTACTACAGATTAATGCAAGAAAACTCCAATCAACAAACCAAAAAGAACTCTCTCTCTCTCTCTCTCTCTCTCTCTCTCTCTCAGCATCAAAGTTTAGAAAGTGCTCAAACCTTTATCTTCTACTCTTAAAGAGGAGATTTTTTAACAATCTTACAGAGTAATTTTAATCCTTTTATTATGCCTTACACTTGTACAAACAAGCCTAACAAGAGGCACCTGTTTGTCCGTATTCTTTCTATTGTTTATTTTGTTCTGCTAGCAAGAAGGGATTGTCCTTGTAGCAATGAGATTGAGTTTCTGGTAAAAAGCTATGAGAAACCAATGATTGTTTGAGCACTCGGTAAGCTTGGAAAGTTAAAGGGAAATGTTTCCATGTATGGATACTAGAACTCAGGGTTGGGACGCCTTTGGAAAGTTGAGTAGGCATAAGGTTTGGGCTGAACCACTTTTTTTTTCCTTGTGTGTTTATGTTTTCAATGATATCCTATTTGGCTATTCCGGCACTTGTGCATTCATTTTAGTTTCCCAATTAGTGCTTGGGTTTGTAATTTTGTCATATAGCCATAGCCCCTTTGGAACAAGAGTTTGCTTGCAATGGGGTGAGGAAGCAACCTGATCAGCTGGATTCTCCCTATGTTGGTTGAGAATTAAGGGCTTGTTTGGATTGATTTTTGTGTTTGGATGCTTGTAATGATCTTGCAGCTGAGTGGATGGAATGTGTGCATGTGTGTGGTCGTGATCCCCCACCAGGTCCTAGGCCTATTTTGATGAGCTTTTGACCAATTCTGTAGTTTGATTGGTGGGTTTGAAAGTTCAAAGCTGTAACCAAGCATTGTAGCTAGGTCATGTTCTTTGAGGAATCGTGAGCAGAATTCTCTTGTAAGTGGAGGTCAAAATCCTGTTTTGTAACAGTCATTCATGTATATATTTTTGTATATATTTTTTATTCCAATTGATTGCTATAATGTTGGGGCCAAAACCTAGAAAAAATACAGTTGAGAAAGGAGCTCAATATCAGCTATAGTCTAGAGACAACTTTGGAAAAAGGAAACTTCAAGGGATAAAAAACTGTCAGAATCCTGCAACTTGATCTCCAACAATGGTAGGCCAAACTTCTACAGCAGTTCTCTACAACCCTCAGCAGCTGGAGTGGCTGGCTGCAAGTCCAAATGGCTGAAAGGAGGAAACCAAGCAAAAGAGGCAGACGACTTTTCAGGCAGATGAACAGTAGTGAAAACCAGTGTTCGCAAAATTAAAATTTTTTGCTGAAAATTTCATTTTCCCCCCTCCAGCGAGATGTTCTCTCCAAAGACACATGCACATATCATACATAAGGAGATAATTTTGAAATTATCTCCAAAATCTCAAAATTATCTCCAAAATCACGTAATTACCTCCAATTTTTTCAAAATTATCCCTAAAAACTCGAAATCACAGAAAAGTCATTGGAAAGACGCACGAAGCCCTTCCAAAACCCATTTCAACCTATGTAAACCATTTTTCTTTGTTTGAAACCCATCCCAACATCTGCAAAAACCATTTTCGATAGAAGTTCTTATGATTTTACACCAAAAACATAATATTTGAACAATCAATTCAAAGATTGAAGGTGCACAAATGCTGTGAGTCCAACGTTCCAGCTTAGATTCAACTTGAAATTATTTTTTTTTTAAGATCGAAATTAACCTGCCTTACTTCAAAAGGGGATTTCGACTCCATCGTAAGTGGATTTCAGCAACACCAACTAAAATTAGGTGGAGAAGAAGGCTTGACAATGGGTTTGCAGCAGGGAACATGTTCTGAAATCAATACTTAGGGTCTGTTTTGGTGATTTTAAGGACCGAATCCTGTTCTTCCCTCTCTTTCTTTATAGATCCAGCCTTTTTTGTATCTTGTTTCATATGTTTTCATATTTTTAAAAGATTTTTTGTTCTAATACATTTTTTTTTACAGTTCTAGCCTTTTTTTTTGTATTACTTTTATATTGTCAAATAATGTTTGTTCCAAAATGTTGTTTCTTTTATATAAAACACAAAACAGATGGTTAATATATTTTTGGGAAAAATATTGTTTTAAGAATAAAATGATATTATTTTTCCGCAATTATAAGGGGTAAATAAGTTTGTCATATGATTGCCACACAAATAAACTTAATTTTTCAGCAATGTTTTTGTTTTTATTTCGTCCATATTTTGAAAGACTAGTTGTTTTTTATAAATAGTTGATATTTAGCTTTTTGAAAATAATTATTGTTATGACTGCATTTAATTTTTCAGTAATGTTTCAATAGTGAAGTTATATGTTTCATAACAACTTTATGTAATACAAATATGCCTTTAGTAACTTCTTAATGTTAGAAATTTTTTTTATTGGGTGCATGTGACATTAGTATGTTTCCACTGCTTTTGATACATTGACATTTAAAGTTTTTTTTAAATTCTAAATGCATATTTACATTTACTATTATTTTATTCTAAAGTTTCATTGAAAAATCCCTAATTTTTCTCTATTTTTATATTTTTTAGTATTTTAGTGAAATAATTCAGCGAAATTATAGATAATTTTTCCAAAATTAGCAAAATTTTCTTTCTGGGCCTAGCAAAATTTTTTCTTTTAGCGAAATTGCGAACACTAGTGGCAACATTGGCAAACAGCTATCAGAGTCAAAGAATCAAAGAATTGAAGTCAGTTCAGTAGTTTAAAGCTTTTGGCACCTGGAAATATCTAGCTTTTGGACCAGGTTTTGATTGACGATCAATGGCCTCCAGAGTTGAATGATTAGAGGGTAAGATTATTGTTGGACGACCTTCAAAACTCCCTGAGGCTTGACAGTCTTGGAAGGTCAAGGTTGGTCAATCTGAGACTGTAGTGGGCCTTGCTTCCTTGAAATTTGGGTGCTTAGAGAATTTACTGAAGTTTCTAGCAGTGACAAGGTCGCGATTCGGGGTTGAGATTTCTCCTTGATTCTGTGACCATCCAGGCCCCACAGCAAGGGATTTGCAAGAAGGATCCTAGTAGTTTGAGTTTTGGCAGTTTGATTCAAAAGTTAAATGGTTTGGATGCATGGGATGATGACCAAAAGTGGGACTTGATCTCCCCATCAGACATGGAATTTAGAAAAATTCTGAAATTTTGCCAACATCCAGGTTGGCTAAGTTGACCCCTTGGAGAGCCTATATTGTCAAATTTCATCCAACCTTAGAACTCTGACCATCTTGATCTTGTGGACCAACCACAAGCTCCACATCAAATTAGAGTGGGCCCCACAAGGATGCTCCACCTAAGCTGTAGAAGCCTAGCAAGTAAGGCAGTTGGTAACTGAAACTAGCTAGGCAGTTGGTAACTGAAACTAACACAAATGTCTTTATGTTGTTGGATCAATGCAGGTATGAGAGGGTCACACAAGTGCCACACATGTAGAGCACGTACTCTTGCTTATTTAAGGCCATTGTTGAATGAAAAGGGGGTCTTTACTGTCATTTGTGCAAGAGCTACTAACACAAATGGTAGTAGCTTCCAATTACGCTCAGGACACACACACCTTTATGTTATGCTATATCATTTGATGCAGGACAAAAGTAAAATACACCCTAAACTTAATTACTCTAGCATCTTAAACCTAAGTAGGAAAAAAATTATCATTTGATATCAAAATAAAACTCTAAAGTGATCATTATTACACAACTATATGCCATGAACATCACCAAAGTTAGGGATTCAATGAGTTTATGACAAATAACACAATTATCCTTACAATCCAAATTCTAAAAATCTCTCTAGAGATTTGAACTAGCATGTCTATAAATTAAACCATGGTAAAATGAAATAAATTCAAAAAGAGATTAATTTGTGCTCGGATTCAAGGGAAAAATAGAGAATTAGGATTTATAAAAAAAAAAATAAAGGCTTTCGAATAAAAGAAGAAGAAGGACAACAACAGAAGAAGAGTAGAAGAGCAAGAACAAGAAGAGAATGGATAAAGAACAAGGTTGACGGAATCACATCATTGCCTTAAAAATTACGTAGAAACTTTTTCTATTTCATTCAATCAATTCATGCCTTGTAATACGGCATCTACATGTTATATAAAGAAGAAAAATGTGTAAAATACAATTCCTCAATCATTGAGAATTGCATAACTATTTTGAAATAAAAGATCAAAATAATCCCAAAAATTGTCACTCCATATAGGCCTTGTTTAGATGGGTAGTAGTTATTAAACAAACTTGATAAGTATTGGGTTTATTTAATAGCCAACACAATAGGCGGTCAAATATAATTCTTGTTGCAGTACGTAGGCTTCATCTAATGCCCCAAAAGTGGCCCATGAGAAAGTGACAAAAATACACAATTAATCTAAATAATCCAAACTCTAACACTTCGTTCCTGTAAAACCAAATCTACTAGATTGTTCAAAAGAAAAATAAAACAGTTCAAATCAATATAACCAAATCAATGTACAAATCTCAGATACGAGAAAGCTTGAATGTTATCTTCCAGCCAAAGCAATCCAATAGTCATGTAATAATGCTTTTGTAATCTGATAAACCTGATAACCATCACCAACATGCTCATCGCCATTTTAGAAAACAACAAAAAGTTTTGAAAAATTTATTTGGCAATCGCATAGCATGTTCATTAAAACTGTTAAACTCAATAATCAGCTATCCTCTTCAATAACTGGGCACCAATTTCGTCCCCCTTAAAAAAAAGTCACAAATAGCTTTGTAAGGTCCTTAGTCAAGAGAATTCAGCATGTACTCTAGAATTGCAAGGCCAATTAAAAATATTTCAATGCGAGAATTCAGCATGTACTCTAGAATTGCAAGGCCAATTAAAAATATTTCAATGCAAGGCTGATAGACTGGTTCAGCTGTCCAAGGAACAGTTCTGCTTATCAGACACTAGAAGGATATCAGTGTAAATATGTGGAAGCATTTATTTATTTAATTCTTTTGTAAAAATACCAATATGCAACGGGATTTACTGGAGAAAATGTCAAGTTGATGCTTGCTGTTAAGCACAGTATGATACTCAAAAAGTCCATGAAAAAACAATATTAATTCTGACAACAGAACATCTTAAGAGAAGCATAGTGAACAACAGAAAAGAAAGAGCGACTCACCTTTAATGCAGTATTTCCAGCAACTTCCATAGCAGCATCACCAGCATTAGCAAACCGATTAACCCAAGCTGTGTTGGTGTAAAACCACAAGAATAAGATCCTCATACAGAACAGCTGGCAATAATCCAACCATCCATTGCATCCTTTCGAACATTCAGCAAGACCAATCCACCCAATAGTTAATTTGAAAGCTAAAAATATAATTAAAATACCTATTAATGATACCAAATCATTTGTCCTGACTTCCAGACAGACTTAATTTTCCATGAATCTATTAACCAAAAGGCTATATTATAGATGCTAAACGTTCAATGTTATGAAAGTTAAAGTAAAAAAGAAAAAGAAAATACATGCTCCAAAGACCTGCATTAGAACTTTAAATGGTATAATGCATCTTTAGACTCAACATGCTAATATAATCATGCACCTGTGACACTTAAAGGGGTTCCGAAATCATCCTTTCCCAATCTTCACTGCCCATAAACAAGCCACCTTAATATGTTCACCTCCCTTTGTTCTCATTAAGATTAAGTGTGTATCATGATTGAAATAGGAAATTATCTTGTTTCATGTGAATTAAAGTGGGTCAGTAATGGTGAAAGTAGAGTTACTAGAGGGTGGGTGACGAATCCTTGTGATACAAGGATTGCATAGCATGGGTGGAGCTGGATGAAGCAGAGAACAAGTGAGCAGTGAATATATGATTGAAGTGGAAATGGAGTTTCTGCAAGGGAGTTTGTAGCTGGTTAGGGTGACCACTGATTAAGCCATGGGTGTGGATTTTTTAGGCAGATTCAATGGAGGGTCAAATCAATATGGAGAAGGTTGTAAAAAATGTAAATCGATTGTTTGTGCAAGTATGCGTATAGATAAACTCCTAACTAAATCATGTTACAGTACACAGCAGGGCTTTTGCAAATTAGACTAAGTTAGCATATTAAAAATTCACACAGTTATATTTCAACATTGTAGACTAGAGCCTTTAAGTTTCAATACCAATCATATTGAGCCTGTCAGTCAAGTACTGTGCCATTTACAATCTGAATTAGGGAAGAATGAGGAAATTAAGAGAAACAAAAAAGAAGACCAGGAAAAGTAATTATATTCTTGATTCATCAACCAATTACGAAAACCCTAATAGATGATACCCATTTATAGATAAGCCCTACATAAAATAAAACCCTAATTTAAGTAGATAACAAACACCAACCCAAATAGAATACCAATGTAACCTATTCATCAATTTGATCTATGCTTTTAATTATTTCATGCATAGTTGCATAAAAAAATTCCCCAAATAAAATAATCGAAAACCCAAAATCTCAAATAATATTGCTCAAAATATGTAAAAGGAAATTAAGCTTAATTCATATGATAATCATCATGTTCTCCATTATTCCCTTTGGCTTGAGAAAAAGTTACCCTCAAGGTGTAGTGGGGAAGTCAGTCATGCTCCAACTTGTAGTGTATCTTCATCAACTTGGGTGCCAACTGATGATGCAATCCAACATGTCAAATTGGCATCTCATCTGTTGGAAAATACTTCAAAAAATTCTAGTTGATTCTCTTTTCTGTGATTTCCTTCATATGTTTCATAGTCTTCTAATGCTTCAACAATTAAGAACAAAGAGATCTAATTGATCGAGTTGAAGGATTTGATGGAATCACCTTGAATGAAGCCAACCTGCTTTGGGCAATCGCAGTTTTAATTTGGCTAAGGTTGTGTTGGAAAATGAGACAGAATTAAAGAACAGAAGCAATGGCAAAAAGCCATTTGAAATGCCTTCATAGTGGATTTGCATAATGAAACGGTAAAGAAGCTTGCTTCCTATGACTGCATCACTTCTATAACATTAAGGAGGATGAGGGATAGGAGGATTGGAGGCTAAGGCTGGGGATCGAGAAGTATAGCTGCAGTGACAGAACAGCAGTATGATCATTTGAAGAAAGTTGTCTTGAGATTGAATCCTACCTTGCATTGCTTTTGCTTGTATTCTAATCATTTGATCTTTTGTAATGATCCTATTGTTGTCATCATTTCAAAAGGAGGGTGTTTATATTTCATTTTACCTTTTTGCATGATAACTTAAGTCAATAGTTGAAAGGATAGAAGTTCCCAAGTGTAAGGTGATATAGTACAAGAAGAGGAAGACTTTGAAAGAAAGAGGGAAGATCCCCTCAATGGGGAAAAGAAGGGAAGAAAAGGAAGAAGAAAATAAAACTTACAGATTTGAGGAGAAGTAGAAGAATAAAAGAGAGATTTGGGAAAACTTAGATGCATTTGAATTAATCAACCATCAAAAGTTATGTCTTACAAATGAACCATGCTTCCCCATTTATAGACGATAAAAGAAAGCCCTAATGCAATTCCAATGGGATGTAGATTACTTCAAGCCAAAATCAAAGCAATGATTTAAACCATTCATCAAACTGATCTATATATGGATCGCTTAATGATTATATCAAATCCTAGTTAAACAAATAAATATCTAAAATTCGAATAAAACATCCTTAAATATATGATAATGAAAAAATCCTAAATCTTAATGCATGAGCCTTCAATACTCATCTTGTGTTCTTCATAATAAGGTCTACCTTTTTGACAAAGGGTAGAAGTTTGAGATAAAAGGTCAACATTTTGAATGCATAACTTCTACAGTTGTCTTTGGAGATATAAACAGTTGAAGTTTGGCCAATGGTGGATCCACATGCAAGTGAGGGTGGACAATTGTTCCAACCCCCAAATTAAAACATTATTTCAATTTGATGAAAATTTAGACAGTATGTGTGCAAAAATAGTTTTTAAGAATTCTTCTTCTTTCGCTACTCTTCTTGGACAACTGCACAAGTGATGAGAGATGACGGGCGGTAAATTTGCAAAGAATTTTTTTTATATTATGTTTTTATTTTTATTTTTTATTATTCAATTTAATGAATAATATGTTAAGTTTTTCTCAATTTTTATTATTATTTGATTTAATTAATTCTCAATTATATATTTAATATTCCATTTTTCTATTGTTCAATTTATGAAACTCTAAATTAAGTTTTTATTGTTTCTATTATTTAATTTAGAAAATCCAAAATCAAATTTTATTGATAGTTTTCCTTATTTTTTGACTTAAGAAACCTTATATTGTACATTTCAATGTAAGAAATTTAGATAATATTTTCTCTACTTTTAATAAGAAAAACTGATTCACTTTCTTAGTTTTGCCCATTTTGAGCTTTTTTTTCTAATTAATTTATGGCACTTACCAATTAACTTGAAACTTATATTACTGATATGTGCACAATTAATAGTTTTACAAACTTCAATAAGATTCAGAACCTTGCTAAGAATCTCATTTATCAATTAGTTTGTTTATTTGTTAAATTAGCACCAATTTTATCTATTACTATCACAACAATAGAAAGGGTGGAGATAGTAAAAAATGCATGCATTGAACTTGAAATGTTTACAATTCAAAAGTACTCATTAGAATTATTTTGTTTAGCTAATCAAATGTTATTGACTTATTGCAAAAATGAATTTACGATAATGTATTATAAAGTATTTTTTAATTAATGTTATAATAGGATGTAATAAAGAATATATTTAAATATTTAATATTTTAAAATATAAATATATAGTATATACTGTGTTGGGCACAAAAGGTCAGCAGTTTCATTACTAGACTTCTATTGTTTTAGCTCTGGAAGCTTATATAGTAGATGTTAGCTAGAAAAGGTCAATGGTTTTTGTTGAGGATTGTACAGTAGCCATTCTAAATCTTCCAAAATTTAGTTTCAAAAACAAATATCACTCGAGGATTTTTCTTATTCAATTTTGGAGGATCTTAGCCTATAAAAGGAGTTTCAAAGCTTTTTTGAATCATCAACATGCAAGTAATAGTGCTACATTCTGAGAATATTTGTTGAGCAAGCTTCATCTCTTTTAGAAGCCTTGTTTTGCTTTCACATCCACAAGCCTTTAGTGAATTCTGAATTCCAAGCTTCCGTGTTCGTGATTTGTTTGTAAGCTTGTTGTATTTTCATCACTTTTGAGAAGTTTGTTTTTCCTTTTTTTTTTTTTTTTCTTTTGCAACTTGAGTTGTTTTCTTTATTAAAGATGCTCTTTATCAACAAGGAAGTGAGTCAACGAGAGAGTGCTCTTGGTCGATAACTTTAGTGCCCCCTAGATCCTTGTGAAATCCAAAAGATAGTTGAGGGTTGACTGTATTTACAATCAAACCAAACCAATTTTGGACTAGTGGGACCCAATAAAGGCTTATCTTGGAGAGTGAAGTAGGTGTCAAATTGGACCTAACCAGTATAAATTCTGTCTGTGTTCTGTTTTCATACTTTTCAGTCTATTTAGGTTTGTGTTGTGATTTGAGCAAAGCAAATTTATAACTGTTTATTTGACTTTCCAAGTACTCAATTCACTACCCTCTTGAACATTGTCGTCTCTCTAGACTAACATTGACAACCTCAATCTAGCCATTTGTCTGGAGGTGGTATGCAGTACTGTATTTGAGCCTAGTATCATGAAGATGGAATAATTCTTTCCAAAAGAGACTCAGGAATATTAAATCTCTATCACTCACTATGGACTTCAGCACCCCATGTAACTTGACAACATTATGCAAAAATGCTTAGGCCACATACTTCACTGCAAAGGTCTGATGCAGGGCCTTGAAGTGGGCACATCTAGATAAGCAACCTACCACCACAAAGATTACTATCAAGCCGGAAGCAGGTAAACTAACAACAATGTTCATGTTCACATCATCCCATGGTCTATTTGGAATAGGTAGTAGTTGTAATAAACTGGCAGCCTTTTGAGAATTGGACTTAACCTAAGAAAACACCTCACAATTAGCAAGTCCCTGATCTATCTCTCCATAATCTGACACTAGAACACACCATAAATCTGATGATAAGTCTTAAAGATGAAAAAATAACCTCCAATAGTTGATTAATGGAAATAAGCGAGAACCTCTACTAAAATATCATGCTTTGGATGTAAAACCAAATTATTTTGATAAAATAGCGCCCCATTCTTAATTATGTAACTCAAATAATCAGTAGTTTTTTGTTTGACTTGCAACTAAAGTAATTTCAAACCCTGATCATTTTGTACCACAGCTTTCGCCCATTCCATCAAATCAAGTGAAATGGTAGAAACTCCCAAGTGAAAGAACTCATATTTCTGAGATCAGGCATCGACTACTTTGTTGAATTGCCCCTGTTTATATTCAATGGTGAAATCATACCATAGAAGTTTAATAAATTACTTTTGTTGACCTGGGGTGGCAATTCATTACTCAAGGCTCCAACAATGACAGTACCTTTGAGCAAGTATGGTCTCCATTTGTCCATAGGAAGGGCTAATGTGATGGACCAACCCCTATTGGCTTAGGAGGTATGCTGGACACAATTTCAGGGTGTACTTGCAAAGAAGATTCCATTAGGAACTAGAAATTCATGAGTACTCACACTCCCTTCAAATACTCTTGCATGTACTCTCACCACACATGTAGTCACATGTGCTCTCAAGTTGTACTCCCAATCCAAGTGAGAGAAATGTATCCAATGGGCATGTGCCATGTGAAACAAGTTTGTTGAAAATAGCCTATATAAAGGCAAGAGGTGACTGTAAATGGGATCATTTTCCCCTTTTGAAAAATTCAATCTCCCACACTAGCTTTTCTACATACAAACTTTTACATCCTCCATACTACCCACCAAATCTATCTCTAATCTCCCTCATTTCGACTATGATTCTCTACAAATCCTTCCCCTAGCAACATGAACCCTTGCATTTGGTATCGGAGCTAAGATTTTGGCAATCCATCAAAGTGGTGCAAAAAGAGAAAAGAAGGCTGCCTATAAAGATGAATGCATGACAACTTTTCCATGTTTGACCTCAATTGAGTGAGCCTGAAATTGATCCCAATCAACCAGCGATCCATGTATTATGCCCCTCTCTCCACTGGTGTTTGTTTGATCTTGTTTGGAGTTATGGTTTGGATTTGGTGATCAGTGGAAGAGGCCTGGTTGGTCATCTAGTAGCAGAAGCTTTCAATTATAGGTCCTACTTTCAGGACCAAGATTTCTGGATTGTGTGTGGTTTGATCTGTTTGGTTGATTTGAATGCGCTCTTGATATGGATGGCTCTGATTTCCATCAGATTTCAAGGCATGATTTTCGTTCTTGAAGGAGATCTTGTAGTTTGAAAGTTGTGTAAAGTGGTTGTAACTAGTTTCTTGCAGCTATTCATGATTATGAGTTCATGATCATGATGAGATTTTGTTTTGTACAGTGTTCTGCTTCAAGATCTATAAATCTATAAAAGGTCATTTAATCTCTTAATATTAGTCTTTCATTGTTGTGATTGCCTGTGATTGGTGGCTGGAATCTATTGGGCCATATGGCTGTGAAATTGCTATGAAAACCATCTGCTATAAGAGCTCTTCAGCTTCTGTTGGAAACTTGAAAGGCCAGGAATGGCCAAACTGGTGGCCAGATCTCCACTGACAGCAGGGAAGGATTCTGGAAGAGTGCCCAACAAGACGGCTGGGTGGGGTGGCCATGAAAGAGCCTGATCACCCAGAAATTGGGAAGGCAGTGGCTACTTTGAAGCCTTACTGCCAGTGAGGAAGAAGACCACAGGGGACCGTTGGCGTACCATTATTTATTAAGGAGACTAGATCAGAAGAAATGGGGCTAGCTTCTTTCGACACAAAAGCCTTGTGTTACAAGATGCTAGTTCATTTTGACTGCAATTTTGGGCAGCAATGTACATTACCTGACGCAAAAATGTTTTGTGTCAATGGAAATGGCTGCAATTTTGGGCAGCAATGTATATTACCCAACGCAAAACGTTTTTGCATCAGGTATGTAGGTGGCAATTTTAAACACTTTAATATATTAGCCAATGAAGAAGATTTCTGCATCAGAAAGTACAGCCCTGGGCACGAACAAAACATCATTTCTTTAGTGCTCATCAATCATAAATTCATGAAAATCCACCTTTAAAGTCACTAATAGAGCAATTAGTTACAATGGCCGTATGTTTACCCATCCCAAGACCTAAAATTGCAGTCCTCCCAGAGAGAGGGATGGGCGGCCCCTTTTAGGAGAGAGGAGGAGGTTCTGCTACTTTGTTCTTGCATTCTACACTTGGTTAGGAGGGAAGATCCAAGGAGAAGAAAGGAGTAGATAGAGAGAATAAGAGAAGAGAATTGCTCTTGCAATCTCGAGGCTAAAGGATACTACCTGATACCCACTAAATGATGTATCTTGGCTTCTTGCTATGAGATTGAGTGAGTTATTTTCAATCAAATGATCTCCTACAACCAAAAGTGAAATAATGTTTGAGAATTGGGATGGTTTCTCATGAGTGATTGGTGAATACTTCTTTTATTTTGGTTGGCCACATTTTACTTGCTCATTTTAGAATCATTGTAGGATTATTGCATCATTTTCTCAAGTATCTTGTGCTTGTTTCTGCTTTGCATGCATACTGTTCAATGAAATGCATAAACTACAATTCGTCACTAAAAATAGGTGATTAAATCAACTCAGCTAGGTTTTCTCTCAAACACCCTATTTGAGACTTATTCTAGGGTACAATGAGTGTCTAAACCCTTCCTATTGCATAACTAAGTACCTATCCATATCTCGATTGGCAAACCAATTTTGTTTGACTCATTTTTCATTCCACCTTTAGTTAGTGACGACTCCAAACCTAAGCCACAAGGATGCTACTTGGGAGCATGTTTTTGAAGCAAGCCTCTCCAATTACCACAACTTGGATCAAACCTCCACTAGTCTAATAACCACAATGGAAGAAGGTAGGTCGATTGCTCAACCAAGTTCAATGGCCAAGATTGGCCAAATCTTTAAGATCCAACAACCTCTAGAGTAGAGGCGGGTAGACAAGAGTGCCAGTAAGCTGAGGGGGAGGTAGAACTATCAGTGGCAACCTGCTATCGTCAGGTGAAAGGACATGGGGTAATTGTCTCGCCATGCATTCATGCTAAGTTTCACCTAGCCAAGGGATTAAATGGGAGAAATAAGGGTAAATTAGCAAAATTTTGAGAGAAAGAAAGGAGAATCTAGAAGGTTTTAAAGCATAGAATGTTGTAATACCCAAGGTGTTTAAATTATAATGGTGAATTGAGGCGAGGAATTTTTTAAATATTGATTGTAGTTATAATTAGAGGTGAAAAAGCTGAAAATGTAAATGACGTCACTTGTGTCCAAATTTTTACATATAATTTGAATAATTTAGAAAAAGTGTTTAACACAAAAGTTGTTAATCTTGAAATTATCTTTCTAATGCATCAAGAATCATATAATTTGGATATCATATGAGGAAGTTATGATCAATGCACCAAAACTACTCCACATGAGTGAAAAATACCAAAAATTATCACTTTATTTAAATGGTTGATATAAATGGAGGCTGAATTAGCAAAAGTGTTCAATATAAAAGTTGTAGCCCTTGACATTATCTGTCCATTGGAAGAAGAATTACTCAATTCGGAGTTCGTATGATATGGCCAACGCACTGAAACTACTCCTAGCAGGCGGTATGGGTAAGTGGCTACGGTCGAATAAGAGGCCATGAATTTTTCTGCCCAGTGGCAGGCGGTACCACAGGAGGCTACGGTAGTATGGCAGGCAGCTGCCGTATGGCGGTGGCCCGACTTTTTAAGGCTAACCCCATTCCGTTTTTTCCCCATTACATTCCATTTTCTTCCTACACCCAACCCTCTTGCCCTAGACCCCATTTAGCTTAATTCCTTACTTCTTTTGCTAGAAAAACAAGAGATTAAAGTTTGTAACTCATCATTTATACCCCTAATCTCAATGTTAAGCCGTTTGAACCGTAGAAAATGGAAGAAAATCTGGTTTATTGCAAATGGAAGAAGCTACTTGGAGTTTTGGGTTTGAATTCTTGTTCGTGAATGTAAGCCATGCTTGGATTTCATAGTAAGTCACTTTTCCCTATCCGAAATTTCAAATTTTGCCAAGTTAGGGTTTTATAGCTTTTGTATGGAGAAAATGGTTAATGGAGTATTTATCATGAATTTGGGAGTGATTTGGGTATAAGAAATGATGAATCATACCAAGCTAGGGTTCGTGAACTGTGACTTTTGGGAAAATGATGGGAATTGTTGATAAGATTATGGGGGAAATGATTAATTGCTTACTTATAGTATTTTTGGGGCTTGTTTAAGAATGAGATATATAAATTTGGGATAATAACCTAATTAACAATGGGAAAGGGCTTTAGTGTGTAAAGTGTTTAACTAGTTAGTTGAATGAGTGCATGGCTTAACTAGTGTTTGCATGATCGCTTACGTAATAATTGAAGTATATGTTGGATATATAAGTTAGATGGCCTTGAGGTCAAGGTGAGAGTGTAGCTATGCACTGAAAGGTATAAAGGTTTAACAATGACTTGATTGGTAATATCAAAAAAACATAATTCCATGGCTTGCTATGAATTAATTAGAATGGCCTTGTAAACAAATGAGATTGTGGTCTGTGTAGGACAATTGAGCTAGATGAGAAGGTATGGAACTTGTGGCATTATGGAGCTCAAGAAGTTAAGAGATAATTCATCAATAAGGTAAGTAGGCTTTGCCTGCTGAATGCATGGATGGAGATATAAAACATCCCATTGTTATGTATGTTTTGTTTAGGGGATTTGGAATATCCCGTATTCTCTAAAAGTTGATAATTTATGAATAGTAAAGATAATGAGTATCCCTTGAATTGTAATAATTCGTGTTTGACCCATGAACTATACATAAGATTGGTTGAGATAGAGAATAGTCATGTTTTATGAAGAGTAGTCTTATTATTGTGTATGGATGTTTAAATGAAAGGGATAAGGACTATCCCAACTCGGTGCATAAATTGATAAATATGATAGCATATGAATGCTTAGTTGAATGAGAATAGTAGAAATTCCCTTATGTTATGGCCATTGATGTACATGATGTGATGTGATTGTTGGGGATAATGATTGTCCCATATTTATTCTAGTTGTTGTACATGTGTGAATGCATACATGTGAATAGAGAATCAGTGAGGACCTTGTTATGTTAATTGAATAACTGTTTATATGGATGGAATGTGAATCATTCCGTAGGTTGTTTTGGACAAGTGAAGTGACGTGAGGTGCCTGGAGGGCAAGCTCGTGGTTATGATTGTATACGCCTGAAGGGCGTAGCTTATTACAGTATGATTGTGTATGCCTAAAGGGCATAGAGTATTATAGTATGATTGTATACGCTTGAAGGGCATAGAGTATTGTAATGAATTGAAGAGGAATTTAGCCTCCTAGATATATATTCATCCTGTGATTTCTTTAAAAGTGTATTCGTATTCTGGGTGAGAACATGTGGTTGATGGTTTATTCTTATTTTACATTTTTGTCTACTTACTGAGTTGCCCTGACTCACGCCTTCTTATTTTTATATTTTTCGCTAACAGTACAGGTAAAGAATCCCAACTGTAGGTTAGGGGTGGTAAGCAAAGATTAAAGACTTCCCTTTTTGGTGGTTGGTTAAATGGGGATTGAAATCCCATTGTGTATTGCATAAAAAGTGTATAATTGTATTTAATGAATTTGAAAGATGTATAATGAAAAGCATGGGCATGTCATAGTCATTTAATTATGACATTGTGGATGAAATTGTATTAATCTAGTAAGATGTATTGTCATCATGATTTAGTTTTGATCCTGGGCACGCAGTTGTGGGTGAATGGGCATCTGTAGGTATGTGTTTTATGAAATTTAACATTTCTTTATAGCCATTAAAAATTTTAATTTTATATATTATTGTATGCACAGGTATGAATCTTGATATTTTTCAGGCTAGACTGTCAAATTTTAGGCAGAATATTTCCCTTAAAAGTAGGAAAATTATAGGGTAATAATGAAACGCATAGGCTCCAAGGCAGGGCGTTACAAATATAAAGAAGGAAGAGCTTGATTTTAGTATAGGAGTGAGAGAGTTGCAAAGAATTGGTTGGGGGGGGAAGAGAGAGGCAAGTTAGAGCTCTCTTAGGCAACTAATGATGGAGATCGTGATATGCACCCCAATTCACACTTATTCTAGGCGCAATTGTAAAAATTAGGGTTTGTTTATTTAATTAAGGATTTTTAAAATATTGTTTTTAGTTAGATTATTATTTTTAAGATTTTATTTGTTATGAAAATGTTTAGAGTTTTGCTCTTGAGTTTATAAATAGGGTAGCTTGTATTAGAGTTGTTAACATTTTATGATTAAAATTCATTGTTTTGGTTTGTCTTAATTCTCCCTAAATTCTTCCCTACTTCTTCCATTTCTTCCCTTCTTATCTCCTAGGGAGGATTTTTCCTCTTTCTTCTCTTTTCTTCCTACTTGTTCTATATCAAATTGGAATGAAAGAAAACCAAGTGATTTTCTCTCAATTGTTCTTATTGAAATCTGCTCGAAAAACCTTATTATACGCATCTACAGTACTCTACATAAAGGGTTACCTATGCATGCAATTTGGTTGCTTCATCTTCGATAGAAACAAGTGTCAACATCCATTGTTAGGGTCGTAGTTCCCAAATCCGATGCGTGTAGCATCGATTTCGACAAATTCAACATCTCTCACTTGTTTCTAGTGATTCAGAGTGTTTGCAGACCCCAACAGAAGCCTTCTTCTTCCATTCTGACAATGTTACAACGTCAAAAATCCTTTTTTGACAATCCCAGTGGTCATCTTCTGTAGAACCGTGACTCCAGTGACGTCGAAAGGATTTAGCAAGTCGTCAGCCTCTTCTCTACCATCGGAATCTGTCACCGACCACCCTTTCCACCATTGGAACTATACGACCATTCCTCTGGTGTTGATAGTAGTCATCATCGATGATTTCCCATGGCTTTCAAAACTCACATGTTGTAACAACCACTCAAGGAAGACGACAAAGGGAATCTGAGGGGTTTTTGGGGTTTTTTCCAAATAGACCCCTCTACTTTTCTACTTGAAATTAAATCCAAGAGGTTTTACAAAAACTGCCTTATAGTTTTTGTAATTGCAAAGAGATCCCTACCTTGGAGAATTGCAAGATAGTCCGGCTTTCTGAATTTACAAAACAGCCCTATGTTTTCTAAAATTGCAGAACAACCCTTCTGAAATTGCGAAAAATTCCCTAAGTTGCTAAAAATTGCAGAAAAGATTATTTTAAAAATTTAAAAAAAAATCCTTTTGATGCAGCACAAGTAGAGAGAAGATAGAAGAAAGAGAAAGAAACCTCTCAAGGGGGAGAAGTATGAAAGAATTTATAAAAAATTAGAGCGAACAAAGTAATCAATGTATTCAATCATAAAGTGTCATTTAACCTTAATACCAGCTATCTTATTTATAGACCGAAGGCAAAACCCTAAAATATGGGTAAAATACGTGTAACAAATAAAATATCAACAATATCCTTTAACCCAAACACAATGTTTTAAAATCCTTGATCAAATAAACAAATCATAATTGTTACGATTGCATCTAAAATAAGTATGAATTGAGCATACATCATGGTCCCCATTAATTCACCTACGCTTGAAAGAACGATCCACTGGAGAGTTAGCATGATAATACTAATCAAGCAAATCTGGGTCCAACTCTTGAAATTCCTCTTCGGATATCCATGTAGATTAGTATCAAGCTTGTTTCTCCACTTAACAAGATACCTATATAGTCCGCCTGAAGAAAAAGTAATGAGCTCATCTTGGAGGATACTCTCAATCTGATCTGCAAGTGTAAGCTGTGTTCGGGGTAGAACTGGAACAGAATCAAGAACCGAAGAAACCCCTTGGTTTGGTATTCCTGCAAGTAAAAGAGGAAGCTCGAAAGTTCCTCTGTTAAGGAAATAAATCCTCCACATTGAAAGTTGAACTAATTTCTAAATCTGGAGACAAGTCAAGAACATATGCATTTGATCCTAATTTTCGTAAAATACGAAAAGAACCATTGGCTCGTGCATGCAACTTTTTAAAAAAAATTTTATGAAATCTCTCAAGTCGCAGGTGAACCATAACATAATCACCTTCCTTAAACTCGTGATACTTACGGTGTATATCAGCGGCAAGCTTATAAGTTTCATTACTTAGTGCAATTTTCCTTCTTATAGTAGCATGGATATCATGAATATGTTGTGCAAATGAATCAATAGAAGCAGAAACACGAATATCAAATGGCAAAGGTACAAAATCAATAGGAGCATGAAGAGTAAAACCTTGGACAATTTCAAATGGGGACTTTCCTATGGGTCTATTGACAGAATTATTATAAGCAAACTCTACAATGGACAAAAATGAACCCCAAGTATCTAAGTATTCACCGACCAGACATCTAAGTAAATCTATCAAACTTCAGTTAACAACCTTGGTTTGACCTTCAATTTATAGGTGAAAAGCAAAAGAAAATTTCAATTTAATACCAGAAAATTTCCACAAAGTTTTCCAAAAATAACTCACAAAATGGACATCCTTGGAAGACAATAGTAGAGATAGTAAACCATGCAATCTGACATTCTTCTTGAAAAATTAACTTTGTCACATATGATACATCAGTAGTCTTCTGACATGGTAGAAAATGAGTCATCTTTGAAAATCTATTTAGCACCACTAAAATAGAATCAAACCCACGACGAGTCCTAGGCAAACCAAAAATAAAATCCATATTAATATCTATCCAAGGAGTGTGTGGGACAGGTAATGGTGTGTACAACCTTGTGTTTCTTTTCTTTGTCTTTGCTAGCTGACAGGTTTGACATGTAAACACAACTCTAGCAACATCCCGCTTTAAAGAATATCAATAAAACCTATCTTCAATTAGAGTTATTGTCTTGTCTCTGCCGAAATATCTAACAATGTCTCCTGCATGTAATTCCCAAATCAGAAAATCACGCAATGAAATATGAGGAATACATAACTTAGAACTCGTAAACAAATAATCATCCTTGACTACAAAACCAATATATTCTTGATGGTTTACGCTCTGTAATTCCTGAAAGATAATAACAAAATCTGAAAATGGGACATACTCATCCTTCAACCTATCAAAACCTATGACATTGATACTCATGGTTTGAAGGACTGCAACTATACAACTAAGGGCATCTACTGGCTTGTTCTCAACACCTACAAAATGTTTAAGAACAAAAGTATACTCCTGAAGAAACCCTATCCACTTAACATGTCTAGCACTAAGCTTACGCTGTGATTGCAAATATTTCAAAGCTTGATGATCAAAATAGAGTACGAATTTTTGAGGTAACAAGTAATGCCGCCAATATCTCAACGCTTGTACTATAACGTAAGATTCTTTATCGTATGTTGAATATCTCTGCTTAACTTTTCTTATTGAAATATGCAATGGGATTACCCTTTTGACTTAAAACATCTCCAATACCAACTTCTAAAGCATCACATGCAACCTTGACTTTTTTTGTGATACCATCATCCTCAAGGGCATGCCTACAGTTAATTACCATATTATGTTATAGTTGTCGTGAAACATCTTGTAATTGAGACCTATTTTGTTGCCAAGGTTCAGTCACATGTGTTTCTCTAACATTTGGAAAATCTTCTGGGTTTTCAACTAGAAATTATCTACTAAGACCTACAGATTTAGGATGACCCTTAAGTGTACCAGGAGGAGGAAGAATACCTTGATTTTGGTGGTGCAGTCTTATAGGATTCTGATTATACCCACTGGGAGAAGTTTAACCTATATTAAGTTCTGAAAATTTTACCATTAATTTTTTAACAGAATGCTTGCCTAGATGTTTGAGTATAGAATGAGTTTGGGCTTCTAACTGCATTTGAAACTAGTTTTGAAGCTGGGACAAGGACTTAATCAAGTTGGCTTGTTTTAGGGATAGGTTCTCACATTTTGAGCAAGAGAATCATATTTTTCATCGAAGAGGTAATAAGTTTGGGACAATTTCTCAGTTGTACTTGCAAGTCCTGCATTGGTAACCATAATGGGTACAACACAAATGACTTAAAATGAATAGATAATGCAATTCAAAAACACAAAGATTTATGCCATTATAACATAAAATTCACACCAAGTAATTAACTTAAATATGCTAAATAAGTCATCAAAGCAAACAGAATAATATAAGGAATTCTAACTTAACAAACAGATAAAAATTTAATTTAAGATCAAGTGGAAGAAATGTACCCTTTAAGAAGTCTTAACAACCTTTCTCAAATACCTGTGTACCAAACTGCAATTTCTAAAAGAAAGGGCTTGTTGAAATTTTTGAAAAATAGGCCTTTTTGCATTTTCCAGCAAAGACAGGCGCATTTTTGAGATAGAGGGGCTGTTTTGGGAATTCAGAAAGTAGGGACTATCTTGCAATTTTAGAAATTAGAGGGTTGTTTCTTTAAAATCCAAGTGCAAGGGCTATTTTTGTAAAATTTTTGTAGAGGATTTATTTTCCAAACAGTAAAAGAGAGGGACTACTTTGAAAAAATCCAAAAAAACTTCCAGTCATATTCCTCCCTGCACGAACGAACCAGAGATAGATTTCGAAACCCACTGCAAATCATTGATGTTAGTCACCCAATCAAAATCTTCGGACAGCACTTGCAAAATCAATGGTGGTCGTAACTAAGTTTTCTAACACTGGAGGTGTGGGCCAGATGATTCAACAGCAATCGGAGATGAACAAGTCGTCGCAGCGTCGATGTTTTGTCTGGTCGAAGACAAAGATGATGGTCGGAGTCTTACAGTGATGGTTCCAAAGCTAAGAAACCCTATTCTGATGTTGTAGCTCGCCGGAAATGATGAGGATGGCTTCCGATTGGCTCTACCAACGTTGAGAATCACTGAAAACAAGCAAGAGTTGTCAGATTTGTCGAAAATCGACAATGCACTTGTCGGATTTGGGAACTATAACTATGATAATGTACGTAGACACTTCTTGCTATCGAAGATGAAGCAACCAAATTGCGTGAGCAGTAACCCTTCACGTAGAGTACTATAGATGCGAGGAAGAAGGTTTTTACGGGCAGATTTTAAAGAAGAAAATTGAGAGAAAAATCACCAACCTGGCTCTAATACCAAATTGATGCAGCACAAGTAGGGAGAAGATAGAAGAAAGAGAAAGAAACATCTAAAGGGGATAAGAAGGGAAGAAAGGAGAAAAGTATGGAAGAATTTAGGGAGAATTAGGCAAGCAAAGTAATCAATTTATTCAATCATAAAGTGTTATTTAACCCTAATACAAGCTACCTTATTTATAGATTGAAGGCAAAACCCTAAAATATAGGTAAAATACACATAACAAATAAAATATCAAAAATGATCTTTAACCCAAACATAATGTTTTAAAATCTCTAATAAAATAAACAAAAACTAATTGTTATAATTGCGCCTAAAATAAGTATGAATTGAGCGCACATCACCCCATCACCTTTCTTCTAGAAATTGTAGGTTTGTACACAGGTGTTTGAGAAAGGTTATTAGAACTTCTTAAAGGGTACATTCCTTCTACTTAAACTTAAATTAATCTTTTATATGTTGGTCAAGTTAGGATCCCTTCTCGTATTCATTAATTTTGCTTACTTTAGTGACTTTATTTAGCATCTTTAAATTAATTACTTTGATGTAAAATTTTATATTGTAGTGGCATCCATGTTTTTGTTTTTGAATTACATCACCCATTCATTCTGAGCCACTTGTGTTGCACCTATCATGGTTACCAATACACAACTTGCAAATACATTTGAAAAATTGTCCTAAACAATGAAAAATATAACTTCTTAGCTCGAAAATGTGAGAACTTATCCCAAGAATAAGCTAACTTCACTAAGCCATTGTCCCATATGAAATATAAACTCCAAAACCAGTTTCAAATATAGTTAGAAGTCCAAACCTAGTCCATATTAAAGCATCTAGGTAAATATCCTGTTGATGAGTTCAATGGAAGATTTTCCAGAACCTAATGTAGGTCAAGCTTCTCACAATGGGCATAATCAAGGTCCTGTAAGACCGCATCACCAACATCAAGGTATTCTCCCTCCTCTAACATTTGAAAAAACTTCTGAGTTATTAACTAGAAACTCTTCACTAAGACTTGCAGATTGAGGATGTGACTGAACCTTGGCAACAA
The DNA here is from genome assembly GCA_036873735.1 of Pouteria campechiana. Lineage (NCBI taxonomy): Eukaryota > Viridiplantae > Streptophyta > Magnoliopsida > Ericales > Sapotaceae > Pouteria > Pouteria campechiana. The sequence continues at coordinate 57,471 of JAYJMB010007910.1, forward strand.
AACAAGGTTTAGTTACAAGACTTTCCACGTCATTCAAAACAGAATATGGTAGTTTTCCGTAGGCATGTCCTTGAGGATGATAATGTTATTGATAATGTTATAAAAAAAGTCAAGGTTAATGTGTCTAATTTTGATGGATAGTTTAATCCTGGCATCTTCATCAATTGAATAACTCAATTAGAAAGATTCTTTGAGTAGTACAATATGATAGATGCACATTGCATCTGATTTCCAAATATAAAGTTGATAGGATCTGCCCAACATTACAAGTTAAGTGTGGAAAGGAACATAGAAAAAGGGTAAAGAGGCACATATCATCACATAGGCTAAAATGAAAAATAAATTAAGATTGAAATATGTATCCCATTTACACAGATCAACTAATGGACCAATAGATGAGTTTACGATAAGGAACTATGACTATCACCAAGAATTATCAGAATTTTGATAATCTGTTTTTGAAATGTCAGATTAATGAAGAATGGTAGGTAATTCGTGCTAAATTCATCAATGGTCTTAAACCTGAATTGAAACGAAAACTGGTCTAACATACCTCATACACACTCGAAGAGGCAGTTTATAAGGCTTTGGAACTTGAGAAATATCAGTCCTCACACTTTAGATATTTGACTTCCCAAGTCGGGGAGATTCAGGCAACTAGATAAACATTCAAGTTAGTGTCTAACCAAAAGGTGAGTCAACTGAGTAAAGGTAGCAATAACCTTGCCCAAAAAATCTCTGAGAATGTTAGCTCCAATGTTGCATCCAGTTTATGTCCTAGAGTGTCAAAGGTTGAATGTTTTAAATATCATGGCATGGGTCATACTGCATCTCATTGTCCTAATCATACCATTACAATAGAAAATGAGATAACTAAGGATTATGATGAGAAGGAAATGGATCGCATTATTGATTCATTAGATGAACCCAAGGATCTAGATCTAGAATATAATGAAAATCAGTATAATGTTGGGCATGTAGGTCTCATGAGATGTATTTTATCTACTCCCGATTCTAGGAATGATTGGAAGCATACCAGCATTTTTCATGCATTTTTCGCATGTGGTAACACCGTGCAAAGTTGTTATTGATGGTGGTAGTTCCATTAATGTTGTATCAAAAGCTGGTGTAGCCACGACAAAATTAAAAACTAAGCCCTATTATAAACCATACAGAGTGGCATGGGTAGGTAAAACTACACTACCTGTCCATGAGAAATGTTTGATTCCGCTTAAAATTGCAAATTATGAAGACCAGATACGATGCGATGTCCCTCTAATGAAAGTAGCTCATATTTTACTTGGTCGTCCTTGGTTATTTGATATGAATGTCATATACTATGGAAAATCAAACACATACTTTTTCAGATAGAATGGGAAATCTATTCTTTTAAGACTAGCCAAACCATCAGTGAGAGAAAGATCTCAAAAAAAAAATTTCTCCCATTGAACCCCTAGAAAAAAGGCCTTTGCATATTTTGGCTAAAAGAGAATTTAAAAAAGAGAGTAACAAATCTGGTTTAGTGTGGATGTTAGTAAGAAAGTCCGAGTCTAATGTCTATTTGTAAGAGTCTATTGTTGAGTCATCTGAAGTTGCAAATCTTTTGAATGAATTTAGGGACATGGCACCTAAAGAACTATCAGATGAGTTACCACCTATAAGGGATATACAACATGCTATTAAATTACTTCTGAGATCACAATTGCTAAATTTACCACATTATTGAATGAATCCTAATGAACGACCTGAACAATAAAGGTCTTATTCGTGAAAGCTTAAGTCCATGTGTCATACCTGCCTTGTTAACTCCATAGAAAGATGGGTCATAGAAAATGTGTGGATAATTGAGTCATAAATAAAATAACAATCAAGTATAGATTTCCAATAACTAGACTGGATGACGTGTCAAACCAAATGACTGGCTCACAATGGTTCTGCAAAATCAATTTTCAAATTAGATATCATCAAATTCGAATTAGAACCAGCGATGAATGTAAGACTACTTTTAAGACTCAAGATGGGCTATATAAATGGTTAGTGATGCCTTTTGGATTGTCAAATGCACCTAGTACTTTCATAAGGGCTATGACTCACATTTTATGACGTCTCATTAGGAAATTTTTGATAGTCTATCTTGATGACATATTGATTTAAAGCCTTTCTAAGAAAGATCATATTGTTCATTTGAAATATATTTTTAAAACATTTCGAATTGAAAAATTGTATATTAATCTCAAGAAGTATTATTTTATGCAATCAATGTGATCTTTCCAGGATTTGATATATCAGCTCATAGTTTAGCAATGAATCCTTCTAAAATGAGTATTATTCGAGATTACCCCAAACCTAAATCCTTTCATAAGGTTCGTAGCTTTCATGGGTTAGCTAGTTTTTATAAGTGTTTCATTAAAGATTTTAGTTCCATCATGACTCCCATAACTAATTGTATGAAAGGAAATGAGTTTTGATGGTCCAAGTCTACATCTAAAGCATTTTGTGAGCTCGAAAAGAGACTGACTAAGGCTCCTGTATTACAACTTCCTAATTTTTCAAAGTTTTTAAAGTTGCAAGTGATGCTTCAGGATTGTTATTGGAGGTATTTTAATTCAAGAGGGTCATTCCATTGCATATTTCACTGAGAAACTAAATGGAGCTAATCAGAAATATTCAACAAATGAGAAAGAATTTTATGTTGTAGTATAAGTATTGAGGTATTGGATGCATTACTTAATACCTCAAGAATTTATACTTTATTCAAATCATCTAGCTTTAAAATATTTGCAATCACAATATAAACTCAGTATTAAACATGTTAAGTGGATAGAGTTTCTCCACGAATATACTTTTGTTCTTAAGCATTATGTAATTATTAAAAACAAGTTAGTAGATGCCCTCAGTCGTGTAGTTGTTATCCTTTAAACTATTAGTGTCAATTTCATAGGTTTTGATAGGTTGAAGGATAAGTATGTAATGTGTCCAAAGTTCAGTATTATTTTTCAAAAGGTGCAAAGTGGAAACCATCAAGAATATGTTGATTTTATAGTTAAGGATGGTTATTTGTTTTAGGTTTCTAAGTTATGTATTCCCAACACTTTATTGCGTGAATTTTTTATTTGGAAATTACATTCAAGAGGCGTTACAGGATATTTTGGTAAAGATAAGACAATAGCTCTAGTGGAAGATAAGTTTTATTAGCCTTCATTGAAACAGAATGTTGATAGAGTTGTGTCTACATGCTAAGCATGTCAGCTAGCAACGGTAAAGAAAAGAAACACAGGGTTGTACACACTATTACCTGTACCACACACCCCTTAGAAAGACATTAGCATAAATTTTATTCTTTGTTTGCCTAGGACTCTTAGAGGTTGATACTATTTTGGTAGCGGTAGATTAATTTTCAAAAATGACTCATTTTCTATTATATCAAAATAATTGTTGACGTATCATGTATGGCAAAATTACTTTTCAAGACAATTTTTAAACTACATGGCTTACCATCTATATTATGTCTAACAAGGACTTCCATTTTGTAAGTTATTTTTGGGAATTTTATGGAAACCTTCTAGTACCAAACTGAAATTTTCTTCGGCTTTTCACCCACAAACTAATGATCAAACCAAATATTTACTGAAGTTTGGAGATTTACATAGGTGTTTGGAATGTGAACACTTAGGTAATTGGGATTCAGTTTTGTTCATTGTAGAGTTTGCCTATAATAATTTTGTTAACAGATCCACAGGAAAGTCCCCATTTGAGATTGTTCAAAGTTTTGCTTCTCGTGCTCCCATTGATCTTGTACCCTTGACACTTGATATTTTTGTTTTGCTTCTACAGATTCATTCACAACATATTCATGATGTTCATGTCACTATATGAAAGAAAATTGTATTAAGTAATGAAACTTATAAGCTTGCTGTTGATGTACACCATAAGCATCATAAATTTAATAATGAAGATTATGGTTCATACAATGCCTGAAAATTTTTCTAAAAATTCTTTTAAAAAGTTGCATTCATGAGCCACCAGTCCTTTTCGTATTCTACAAAAATTATGACCAAATGCATTTGTTCATAACTTGCCTCTAAATATGAAAATTAGTTCAACTTTCAATGTGGTGGGTTTGTTTTCTTGTAAAGACACTTTTGAGCCTCCTCTTTTACTTGCAAGAATACCAAATCAAGGGGTTCTTCAACTTTTTATTCTATTTCAGTTCTATCCCAAACACAATTTACACCCACAGATTAGGTTAAGAGTATCCTCCAAAATAAGATCATTACTTTCTTTTTCATGCAGACTTCATAGGTATCTTGTTAAGTGGAGGAACAAGCCTGACACTTATGCTACATAGATATCAGAAGAGAAGCTTAAAACTTTGAATCTAGATTTGCTTGATCAGTATCATCACGATAGCTCTCCAGCGAAGCTTTCTTCTAAGTCGAGGAGAATTAATGGAAATCGTGATGTGCGCCCAACTTATACTTATTCTAGGCACAATCATAGGCGCATTCATAAAAATTAGGGTTCATTTATTTAATTAGGAATTTTTAAAATATTGTGTCTAGGTTAGATTGTTATTAGGGTTTGTTTATTTAATTAGGAATTTTTAAAATATTGTGTTTGGGTTAAATTATTATTTTTGGTATTTTATTTGTTACGCAAATTTTTAGAATTTTGCTTTTGAGTCTATAAGTATAGTAGTTTGTATTAGGGTTGTTAATACTTTATGATTAAAATTTATTATCGTAGGAATCACATGCTCTACACCTAAGCACATGTGAGCCTATGATACATGCATAAATCCATACTAATGAGGAAAAGGGCTATAACATATGCTTAAGAGACACATGAATCATGCCCTTTCACCTATTACATAGTTCTACCCATAGATACTAGCATTGAAAATAACCTTGTCCATAAGGCAATGGCGAGGAAGTAATGAGAAACACAATCCCGTAATGCCTGAAAAGAGGCAAAGACAAGAAACGTAATTAACTAGAAAAAGGTAAACTATTGGACTCCAGTCTCCAACATCCTCAAGTGTTCTCAAATAAGTTGCGTGAATTATCCCTCCGTGAGACCTTTGATGTTTAGTATGATAATGTGCTAAAGAAGCATCACAATCACAATTATCCAACTGAATGTAAAACACATCTTTCTGTCATCGATAAATATATAATCAAATAAAAGAGGAAGAGTGTTGGAGTCAATCAATGGCAATGATATGTGTAATAACCTATATAAAATAATATAATAATAATAATATATTAAATGTGGCGTGATATCGTGGCAGCGTTGTTTTTCAACGCTTTTTAATTGGGCACAGGACAGTTGGGAGACGAGGCATTCATGCCTTTAATGTGATGGTTAGTTGTTAGAGTATCCATAATTAAATACCTGATTACACCAAGCATTAGCGTGAGGAGCGGAGAGAAGAGAAAGGCGGCATAGTCCCTGTGACAAAGAACGTGTTAAAGAGAGAGAGAGAGAGAGAGAGAGAGAGAGAGAGAGATGAAGAGAAAGGGAGGAGATTTCGCTTTTTGTATTTATCTCCTTCAATTTTTGGCCAAGCAAATAGATGTATCTACATTTTACATGTTATAATCATGATGGACCAGATCACTAATTAGACATGCATAAAGCATGATTTAGCCAAGATGTATGCAATAAATCATGCTGTGCAGATGGACTGAAATATAAACTTCATTTTATATAATTAGCAAACGAATTTTTATCCATGTTATTTGAATAATTTGATCCGTTAAATATGTTTGGACTATGTGTATTTAACTACCCTGTGAATTTGGTAGGAATATGATGTAAAATAACTGTTAAAAATGATGAAATATTCCTGACCGCTTAAAATAAAAACTTCATTAAATTTCTATATATTTGGAAGTTTCAAATATTACATATAGGTCTTAAACTGAAGCTCTCATTGTGTAAAATACATCATCCGGCTCGGATTCATGAAATAATGCATGTATATGAAGATATTAACAATATGAAAAAAATACAAAAATTTTAAAAAGGGACAAATGTCCCTATGAACAGTAAACTGGATGTAAATGTTGAAATGGGTTTTTGCCGTGATGATTATTTTCATGATCTAAACCGTTGGATGTATTTTAAATAATGATATTACCCTATAGTAAAAATTTTAAGTTGAAATGAATTTATTTAGTTGGTTAAGTTTGATGAAATGTGGGAAATATAAAATTCATTAAATCTAAAATTTCTTGACCATAGATTATATATGGACCACATTAGATGATCAAGACATGTCATTGTCATTTTTAGGATATAATTTCCAAAGTTAAAAATTAGAAATAACGCATAAAATATTCAGATTTTAAAAAAATCCAAAAATTTTAAAAATGGGATCAAAATCCCTGTTTAAATGCTGCCTGGAAATCGATTTAGGCTGACTGCTGGCCGAGCCAAGCGCCAGCGCCGAATTCCAACCCACGCCAGCTACCTGGCTCCAGCCCAGTGCCAGGCAGGCCATGCCAAAGCCCAGCACGGACGGGCCTATGGGGCTACGACAATCAAAAAACCACTCAGGTCGACCATCTAATGGCAAAGCAGTCTCAGCCTCCAGTAGACGTAGTGTCAGATATCATCCGACTTTATGGACATTACTATTGTACATTGTTTGATACTTGAGCAAATAGATCTTTTATAGTGTCTGAGTTTGTTCGAGAGCATGCCTTGCATTCTCGAAAGATAGTTGAGGATTTATTAGTTTTATCACCTATGATAGGGTTATTGTCATATTTTTGAGATCCGGTGATTGCTTGATATGTGGTTAATGAATAGTTGATTAGTCATGTAGTGTTTCATGTTGAAATTAGAATGCATGGTTCTAGTCATAGACATTTATTTGATTTATTAGCTCATATAGTTGTTGCCTTAATGGTTTAGGACAAAGGCTTCCCTTTCATGGGTAGGTTTTGTCCTAAAAAATGGCATGTCAAGTGCCCCAATTTAGGGGAGACTACAGAATATGGGGAATGACACATCCTTAAACAACTTTACTACATCATTTTTTCAACTAAGTTAACCAATTTGAGTTTAAAAATTATTTACAGGATATTTCCCAAACCGTACCTATTCTTACAAAAAATATCCAAATTATTGAAAACTTGATAGCTTAAATGTCAAATCTAATTATTTTGGCACATATGTCATTATATTAATACCCTCAATCATTAATGCCTACAATGTGTTATAAAACTAGACAATCATAATTACAGCAATATTTAAATTAATTAAACATATTTAATCTTCAAACTATTTTCATACATATTCATATCTGAATATACATTCTACATTATCTTTATTTGTTATAATTAACTAATTGGAACTCAAAAATCAGACAGGAATTTCTCCCATATTGCCCTAGTTTTACCAAAACCTTAACAACAAAATGATTGATAGTCCAAATCTGTATTTTTTTACTAGATGCATCATGAACATAGCCTTTTCATTCACTAAGGCCCACAATGTCTGGAATCATATGATTTGGGGAAATCCCCAAATGGGTATATTTTCTTCAAATCTAAAAAGAGTGTTAAATTGCATATCTGATCTACACGAGTAGACAGTTCTGTAGGTCAAAATATGATATTTACAGCTGAAAACTTCACAAATAAAAACAATGTCTCTTTTTTGTTTACAAGAAGGTATGGACTACAGATTACAGAACCAGAGAACCTCAATCTAGTTATAAATCCACCAATAATCAACTAAACATGTTTAAAACACTCCTTATCACTGTAAACCATATTTTCATAAAAGAAAAAACATAGAATTACAATTTAATCAATATTTTTTCATCCGCATGCAACTTCCCTCAACCGGAGCTGTTAACAAATGAATCGAATCACAGAAACCACTTTCTAATCCGATATGCAGACAAGATGTGCAACAACAGTACCACCAAAACAGAGTTTTGAACAACTAGATTGGGTCATTGAAATCAATTTCTAATTGGATGTGCAGAAAACAGATGTACAAATTGGAAGATGAGGCTTTCAGGGAGTTAGACCAGAATTAACATGAAATTTTATTCTCCAAATGCCATATTTTATTGTCTGAATACTCAATGATTGGGAATTGATGAGTGTGATAAACCAGAGTATTGAAAATTTGAATTGGGAGGCTGAAGCCAATTTCTAATCAGACATGAAGACAGCAGATTTGCAACAAGAGCATCAAATTCTGTCAAGAAATTGGAAGATGAGCGAGCCAGTGGCTTCGGCCTTGCTTGGTAGAGCTTATTTTTGGACCACCTCACTTATTTGCTTAAAAAATAAGCCTCGGCCAGAAGTATGCTGCATTTAGGAGAGCTTACAATGAACACTTACCGGCCTCTTTTTTTGGTATAAAACATAAGCACCATAAAAGGTGCTTTTCAGCTTATGAAATTATTATTTTCCTAAAATATCATTGTTAATCTTTCATAATGCCAAAAATAGCCTCTCTCTTTCATTCTCTTTCTTACCTTACTACAGAATTTATACCAGCTTGTATTCAGAAAGAAATATTTTGATAATAAATAGACTTGCAAATATTTTTAATTAGTTTTTTGCTAAATTTCAATTTTATTCATTTATACAATGTGATGAATACCGATTACTTTTATTAAGTTCAAAAATCATCTATTTTACCATCTCATATTTATTTGTTAAAATTATTTATTTTTGTTTGTTCAAATGTTTCAATTTTGTTATCTTATAAATGTTTTATATATTTAGCCTTAAAATTATGAAAGCAATGTAGTCTTTTTTCTATTTGTCAGAGTTTCAATTTCAGCCAATTCAAACATGACTCAGTATTTTTTAAGTTATTTATTTCAGCTATACCAAACAATTTTTACTTATTTGAATTCAACAGCTTATCAACCTCAGCTACTTATCAGCCATCAACTAATAAGCTCTAGCCAAACCAAACAAGCCCTTAGCTAGAATTAACAAGAAATTTTACTCTCCAAAAAGAATATTTTATGGTATGAGTACTTAATAATTGGAACTTGGAATAGTCTTCAAACAGCAATTAACAAATTTATATTACAAACCTGTATAAATGATAACAGTTAACAAGGGACCTAAAAGAGTGAACAGATTAAATTGCCAGTTACCTGGTAGTTTTGGCACACCAAGCCTCTCACAGAACTCATCGCAGAAGTGGTTGCAGTTCTTTGATAACAAATCATATGAAATTCCAAGCCATTCCCCAGTAAGCTGCCTTAGAATCTGATTCACAGTGAAGTTTGAAAGGGCAGTTTCTCCAAGTATCATGGACTCACGGTAGGTGTACATGGGATTTTTAGTCGATGGACAGCTAAAAACTCCACTGCCACTTTCACAGAATCCAAATGACCATTCCTCATCTCCATATACCTGCCAACATTAGTTTCTAATAAATAGTCTCTTCTGAAAGCAACATGTGAACTCTCAAAACTGTCGCTCATCTTTCATTTATGTGAAAACAAAGTACAAATACTAGAAACAGAAGACAGACTTGCAGAAACCATGGAACTTTGCTCAGAAAACAAATGAAGCGAATATCAAGTCTTGTTCATTTTGCACCATTGGAACAAAAACCGGCCCTCTAACAAAGGTAGTAAAAACCAAGAAAAAAAGCAAAAAGACAACAGCAATGGTGGTTTACTATACAATTATTTGTAGGTTAACAGTCACTATTGTTGATATAAAATTAGCTATTTAAAATTGCAAAATTTACTCAGTTACTGAAACCCCCCATCCCCTAGAGGCAGTCCGGAGCAATTCATCTCTGACTCTTAGATGCCAAGCTTTCACATTCTTTTCCTTTCTCACCCTCTTCCTCTCATCCTTTAACCCTAAACATATTATTTTCAACACAAAACGAATTTCGACTGGCCAAATAAGGGACTAAATATCATCTTCCTATACCACTTCCCAATAGATTTCCTCTGAAACCTAGATATTGAATAAAAGGAGACAAAAACTGGGATCTTCAGATAATAATTCTACAATAAAGAATATTTCATGTAGAGCATCATATCGATTACAGAGTTCTGGCAGGAGCTGTCTTTTATGTTCTTTAAAATGGTGTTGACTTTCCTAACTAGAATTCTTCGACTTGAAAGAGTCATCAACCCGGCAATTTTAACTACAATGCAATGGCCATGCCAAACAACCACTCTACCTGGTCGTCCAATTACAATTATCCACAACATTAATAGCCCAGATCACCCAATGGCACACCCAAATGTACCTTTCCGTCATCCACGTTGGGTATTTTATAACTCCAGAGAAAAAACATGCAACAAGAGACACATCCCAGCCCAGATCTTATTCCCAAGCGCCAAAAAAAAAAAACATCAACCAAAAACAAAACCAGAATAATAAAGGATGCATGAATCCTCCGTAAATTACAGCAAAAGAGACGGAGGGATACCTGAACAGCGCTGTGGAAGATACCACCCAAACCGATAGCATCTTTGAAGATCTTATTGATTTGAACGATGGTGTTGTTGGTCTTGGGGGATGTGCTGTTCGTTATGTCGTAAACGTGCAGCAGGACCACCTTCCTCATTCTCGTATCTTCGACCTCTCTATATCTGCAAATCAAATCCAAGATAAGTCTGGTTTTTCACAGAACTCCATTGGGGATCAAATTCCCATCGACATTAAAAATCATTTATCATCATTCCCACCCCTTGCGCCCTTTTTCCCTTCCCCATATTATTATTGTTATTATTTCTTTCGGAGTTGAGTGAGAAAATCAGTCATATTATTGTTATTATTTGCTCTGCCTTAGTGTGAAGTTAAGTGAGAAAATGGGTCCCTTATATTGTATTTAATATATTAAAATCAGTCATCTTATTTTATTCAAAATTTAATATTATAGGCTAAAAACCATAGGCAAAAATTATTTCATGGAAGTGTTACTAATAAAAATATTAAAATATTCATTTTCAAATTGATATTACTCACCATGAATATTGTGTTACAATAATTTTATAAATATCAATCTATTTTGAACACAATGTATGGATTTAGTAAAAATATAAATAATATTATTATAAAAATAATATTCATATATTTTTACGATTTAATTATTGTCTCAACATGCATAAGACATTAGATGACATTAAGAACTATAGTTATAAATTTTTTATGACTTTAATTCAAAAAAAATAACTAATGAATGGTTTATATCCTGGTTATATAGGATAGAAAGCCAGCTTTTATGCTTAGCTTTACTGCTGGTCACCTGTGCTATTGAAACTCAACATTCAGTAGAAAGAATTCTAGAAAAGAAACAATATGATGCTCCTAATATCCCCTGGTTTCGATAATTACAACCCCATGTAAGCACATTGTGAAGAATGACATTTATGTTGTTATCAAAAAATTGAGGCGCAGGCAAAAGAAAGCGCTCCGAAAGAGGGAATACCACACCCGGAATTCACCATGGCTGGACGTCAACGTCGATTTCTTCGCTGGATGAAGCATGGCTTTGGCAGAGTGTTTCAGAAAAGTGCGACCGAAGGTGACAAGGAGAGAGAGGGAGAGGGTTTCTGAGTGGGACCGGAGACGAAGATGGAGATGCAGACACAGACGGCAGACCGATGCGGTGACGGGAAGATGGGCACGCGGGCAGGCAAGGGAGGGCTTTTCATTTATTTTTATTTTATTTTATTTTGCAATGAAACGAGTGGATCGGTTCACCGGTTGAACCGGAGTTCGTCCGGTTTCATTTTTGTTTAATGTTTAATGATATAGTCCTTGTAAAAGTTTTTCTTTATAATTCACTTCATCCGGTTTCATAGATTTAGATCTTTCATCATTAAGCAATAAAACATTATTTAAAAATGCATCTTTATAACATTTATAATTTGATAATCATTTACATCTTAATTTTATTAGTCTTTCTCTAATAGCAGCTTGATAATCTTCTACTTTTCTTATAAAGTGATAAATAATATTGCTTATTAGTGAAGGAACTGGATCAATTTGATAATAAGTTTTTTTTAATTAGTTAATTGAATATCTATCATCCTTTTAATTGTCCTGTAAAGCATCCAGTTATAATATCTATAATTAATCTATCGTTTATTCATCTTCCTTTTAAAAGAGTAGCATAATCATCATAGTAGAACAAACATTACATATTTGATATTCAGACTTTCCATCTATATTTCATTCATAAGCATTGTTAGGATTAATATTATTTAACGAAGTGGTTCTTAAAATTGTTGATCCATTGGTGATGGTCTTTTATAATAATTTTTAATTTTATTAAAATATATCCTATTATAGAGTAATTCATCTAGAGGAGTTTCTTTTAAGATAGTTTTTATATAAAGTTGATCATTGGTTTGAGAAATAGTATTGAAAGAGAATTCTACTTGTTTCTTTTGTTTCTCAATTTTATTTATAATTTCTTGATAATTGATATGTGAAGAAGGAACTGAAGATTCAAGGGCATTAATTGTTTCTGGAAAAGTAATAGTAGGTATTTTAGTAAATAAAGATAATCCATAATTCCTTTTTAAAGTGTTAGAATGATCACTGGAAGATTTCTCTTCTATAGGTTTTTTCCTTTAAAAGGTGAAAATATAAGTTTTAGGTTATTTGATATTTCAACTAATTTTTTATTAGTAAAATTATTTTGTTCTATGATCTAAGATAAATCTTTTATGTAAACTGGCAAATCTTTATAGAGTGATAATTTATAAGAATCTTTAATACATTTTCCATCAATTTCTTTTATTGATTTATTATTTATGTATTCAGGAATAGATGTATCAGCAATGGAAATCAGAGAGGCCTTGATGCGGATTCTTCTTGCATCATGTTGATAAAATTTAAAAATTGTTTGGCATACCAAGGAAAGAAATCGATATATTGATTATGAGTTATAAAAGTTAACCATATTTCTATAATTCTTTTTCTTTCTTCCTTTGAATAGGTTTGGCGAAACCATATACACTTTTGTTTATAATATGGAGATTTATAACCTTGTAACAATTTTATTGTATCTATCTCATATTCTATTGTATTTCGTAATACATAAATTTGAAAATTTGACCTAGATGGCTTAGGCTATGGTGGAGGATTTCTCATCGATTCTTGGGTTTGTTGTAAGGGAATTCTCGCAATATTCTCTTCATAGAATATAAGATATCTATTTTGATAGTGAAGGATCAAAAGAAATTGAATTTTTCAAAGACGGTTTTATTTCTTGTAAAGGAATAGGAACCCTGAGGTATATGAATTTAGGTATAGAACTTGTAGGAGTATAAGGTTCTGATTGAATTATAAGAGGAGGTTTTATAGGTTTTAGATTGAAATGGAGAGTAACATCTTCTTCAGTCTATATTATAGATTGTACATCATTGGAATTTTGAATTGGAATACTTGGAGATTGAGTATTTTTAATAGTCCAATGTAAGGGTAAAGTAATATCGCTCCATAATATTTTCTTTGGTTCTATGGTTTTATAAATAGGATTGGTAACAAAATAAGGTGTAGTTCCTTTTTCATGAGTAATAAGAGATTTTGGTATTAATGTTTTCTATATTGAACACATAATGGTTTAGATCCTTCAATTATATTAAAGCCTTCTATTTGTAATAATGATATAATAATTTCTAAAATATGAGGATTTGTAAGGCTAATAGAGAAATTTAGAAAACTATTAAAATATATAGGGCCATTATGAATAGAGGTTTGGATAACACCAAGAATATACTGATGTTTTTAATCCTGCTTTTACTAGCGGCTGAACTAATACTTGAATAAGACCAAAATGAATAAATTTGTAATATTTTCTTAATAATTCATCGATAGCCTTTTTTAATAACAGAGATAATTTATATGATCCTTCAGTAAATTCTATGGTCATTTCCAAAGTTTATATTCTGTATTCTTTTTTAGAATCAAAACTTCCTATTTTATATAATTCTTTTATTGGAACATTAGGTATTTTTTAATTTTCTATAGATCTTTCTACATCTTCATAAACTTTTTCTGAAGCGTTTTAAATTTCTTTAAGAAACATTTGTTGTATAATATTACGAAGAGCAGAGGGCTTTTCTTCATTTTCATGTGAGCTAGAAGAGGGTGAAGAACAAGTGAATATTCATTTTAAAGCTATTGTCAAATTTGAAATTCAAGACAGATTATGCTCTTTTAAGCCACTAACAACTCTATGAAATCCTTCACAAATAAGCAATTTGGGCTTATTTGAGCAACTTTCTTTGCAAATTGATAAAGTTTTAAACAGGAATGTTACTGCTGATCTTCCTTGCTAGGCTCTGATACCAATTTAGCCCAGGAGAGATCAATTTGATCAAATTTTAACACATTTAAACGTTAATTGGAATATAGATAATCATAAATTTTGGAATCATATTCATTTGTACGATGGTTATTGGTATAGACTATTATCTCAAAATCGTCTTCTATTTCAAAATTATTGTTAATAATATTAACAAGCATCCACCATTCTAAATCATCAAACAAATTATGTAAATACCACACAAGAAAGATCTAATAAAAGATCATTTATTAGGCAATCCAAAACTTATATAGAGAAGATCTTATAGGACTTAGAGAAGACTTGAAACTTGCACTCAAACTTTAAAACACTCTTAAAATGCTCTTAGCACACTCAAAACTTACAAAAGACTGAGGCTCTCAGATTTTCAGTTGATGCCTTCAAAGAGCTTAGTACACCTATTTATAGAGGACTAACATCGAACTTAACACTCTTTGAAATTCAAAAAGTAGATAAGGATAGAAATAGCTTAAAATCTTATACTTTTTGACTTATGGTGCTATAGTACAATAATGGAGAGTGGAAATGACATAAAGGTGCTATACTACAATAATGAATAGTAGAAATGACATAAAGGTGCTTTCTAAAGTTGGTGATATGGATGATCTATCTGCAAAGTTGATGGCTCTAAGTAGATACTAAAGGGATAAGAATATTGCAATAGTAGTGCTACCACAGAAGTGCTATCGACACTTTATATTGATGAATGCATATCATCAGCAGATGAATTGGTCTTCTATTCACCTTCTTGAATTTAGCTGTAGAATAATAATTCATAGGCTTTGAGAGCTTGCTCCTTATCATCAGCCAAGGAAAATCTTTCTTGATCATGGCAGTAGTGATAGACAGAGCTTTTTTCTAAGCTTTGAAAGGAGGATAGTAGATTTCTTTCATACTTCGCTAGTCTCAATTTTCTTTGTGTGTTGGCATGAATTTTGGATTAAATTCAACAACTCAGCAAAGGAGATCTACAGTTTGTTCTTTTGAGAAAGATTTTTTTTTAACGTGAGATAAATTTTCTTTAATATTTTCATAATCAAACTTTTGCCATGATTTTGGAATAAGAAGCTAAAATCATTTGAGGATAAATAAAGGGATCAAATTCAAAAGGTTTAAGATAAAAAACATAATCATATCAACATTATTGTATATGATTTTGATAATAATAAAACTTATATTAAGATAAGAAATCTGTATGCTTAAATCTCTAATAATCATATGTATAATTATGAATTGATAAATATTAATTAACATAAATAGATAATCATGAATGTTTAATTACATAAGCATACGGTCTTCACTTTATGGTGCACACATCATGAACATTAATTAATCTTTACTACATAAATCTACTAAATCATACTAATCATCATAATTACTTAAGCTTTCATATTGTGCATTTAATAGAGATGTATATTATTCTTGCTTCACAAAATATTACAATCACATGAGGATAAAATACATTCTGATATTATATATGAAAACTAATAATGTAGCAAGTGCCGAAAAGATTAAGTGCAGGATAATGATTGTTTGCAATAAACTATCACAACTATCTGCTATGTTCCAAAGGAGCTAAACTAATAAACATCATGGAAGGTAAAGAAGAAAACAGAAGGTTTGGAGACAAGCAACAAAGAAGGTTGCATTAGATGCTTCCATGAACAAAAGCAATAAGAGACAAACATGGCTTCAAAGATGAGCTATAATCAGTTTGTGTTATCTGTTAACCTCAAAGAGAAAATTTCAATAGACAAATACAAAACAAGAAGTTAAAAACAAAGCCATGGTTAAAGAGCATAAAGTTGTTTAAGAAATTCAAACTATCTATATCGACCAGAAACAAGTTGTTTGGAATAGAGAAAGAAGAAGAAGCTCCATCAAATACTTAGATAAAGGAAGAAAGAAGAAATTGCCACCTAGATAATCATGCACAAAGAAGAAGAAGCTCCATCAAATACTTAAACAAAGGAAGAAAAAGGAAAAAGCTCCATCAAATACTTAGACAAAGGAAGAAAGAAGAAATTGCCACCCAGTTAATCATGCATAAAGAAGAAAAAACTTTGTATGATCAACAAAGTTAAAAAATTGGATTAGTATGAGGATAGAAAGACAATATAAACAAAGAAGGGAGTACAACTTTAGATGAGCCAAGACAGACAAACCAAGAATGAAGAAATGAAGAAGTTACAAGAATAAACTCCTTCTATTGCTTGAAGTATGTAAAACAGTTGAAGAACTTCACCTTGTCTGTGGATCAAAGGTTATTTGTTACGATAGATAAAGTATCAGCCAAAGCAGAAGATGAAGTAGAAGTTGCACAATGGGCATCGACAGACCTGAACAGACAAAGAACTGCTTGGATCAAAATGGGCTTCAATAGATGAAGACACGATCACCTACAACTTACAATAAATAAATGCAACGCAAAGTATTCAGTCCAAGACAAAGCAGAGCATAATTTGTCTATCGCTTACATTAGACAAATGTCATACTTTGTCTGCTCAAGCAAGTTAAAGTAAACTTCATCTGCCACCTTTAACAGATAATGAAGAACAAAAGAAGAATACAATACTTCATTTGTTAGAGCAAGACAAAGTGAATTTCGTCTATCACCTCCAATAGACAATGAAGAATAAAGGAAGAACATTTTTACTTTGTCTAGTTATATTAAGGAAAAGCTTGTCAATCAATTAGCCCAACTTCGTCAATGCCACCCAAAGTTATCCTATTATCTACAATAGACAAAGTACATACATGAATGATCGATCAATAGATAAATCTCCTGAAGGAATTCAGGCAGACAAAGCAATGTTTGTCTATCAGTCAGTTCAACTTCATCTGCGCCATTCAAAAATCATCTACTATTTGTAACAGACAAAATCATTTTTGTGTAAGTTCAATAGATAAATGAATCTATGAAGAATTCGTTTATAACTTATGGCAGATAAATGCAGACAGAGAGATGTCATGACTTGTCAAAGGAAAATCGATTTATATGACTAGCATTCAAATGACATCTACACTCGTGCTGACATTATGCAGACTTATATCAGTCACCACTTCCGGCAATATGTTGCGCTGTAAGGTTTTCAAAGCTGTGACAGGTCAAATGAGGAACATCTTTTAACACAACTCATCCTCCTCTCTGAATAATGGTGATGCAACATCTTGAGACAAACAGAAAGACCTAGACTTCAATGGCAAAAAAATTAAATGGTTTAATTCATTTAATTCTGCTCTCATTTTGCATGCAACGATGCTCATCTTCTCCAAACGGTCAAAAATATAAAGAAACTATCTAAGGAGAAAAGGTGGGATAATTCAAAGGTGATGAAGGAACACTTTTTAGATATGCTTGATCATATACAAATCCTTCCACCTATGGCCAAGAGCTTAAACCTTTACTTATCTTTGATTGAGCTAAAACCCTCTTATCCTTATGGTCATTGTCTTTACATTATGGGAAGATGTTTTGTAGTACATAGAGCTAAAAGAGAGGTCAAATCTTCCCCTGTGCTTAAGAGAAATATTATGTAAAAATGTATAAGTTTTCTGGTAAAATTAAAACCAAAGAGTTGTTGGTGAGCTCTAAAAAACTAACAAGTTTGTTGGTGATCTTCAAAACTAGTGAGTTTGTGATAAGCTTGTGAAAATATATTATATGAGTTGTTGATAATCTCTGGAAAACCAATAAGTTTGATGGTGATCTTTGAAACAAGTAAGTTTCTTGGTGAGCTCAAGAAAACTAAAAAAGTATTGGGAGCATTGTTATATTTCCATTATATAGGATATAGTAGAACCCAAGACACAATGAGTGTGTGCTCTTAGAAGAATAGATAAGGGATGGGGTCCTGAACCACTATAAAAATCTGTTGTCCGTGTATGTGTGTGTGTGTTTATTAATCCGTTTTATTCTTTCATGCATTTTATTGTTTCTATGATTCATTTTATACCACACCACACATAAGCACAAAAAGAGGAAAATGATCTAATAAGGGCTAAGTAATGAATTTCTATTTACCCAATTCACCCCTCCCCTCTTGGGCTAAGCCATACTTCAGGAACCAACAAATCCCATCTCAAAATCCAAGGAATAGATTCTTGAATAACTAATTCGAGGATTTTATTGGCAAGAGGATTTTCAATATCAAAAGGAAGAATATCTTTTAGACCAGTAGAAAAATTTTATAAATTAGGACACTAGAAATCCCAAAACTTTGATGAAACCATGTTCGAATATATTGATTTGGGTTTTCTAAAAGAAATCTTACCCACCATGAATGAGTAAATAGAGAATTTTGTCAGAGAAAAATACGAAACCATGCTTCTTGATAGTCCCAATAATTATATCCCATTTCAATAGGAGAAAAAATAGTAGATGGGGATGATGTAGAAAAGCGAATAAGTTGGTTTGAATTAGGGAGAAACCATTGGTCTTATGATATAATTTTTCTAATAATAATTCTAGAATAATTAATCCAGTCAAGGCTGGACTCTCTACAGTTATGCTCAATGGTTATAAATATTGTTTCTAATAGATTTTTTTCATAATAAGAAACTGTCTTATAAGGAGCTAAAGGAATAAACTATTCATTTTTAGGAAAATATTCCCAGTAAATAATTCTGAAAGCATTTTGGGATAGTTTACATTATTTATCACTTAAAATATTAGTCTCCTTAAGGATATACTTTTTTAACACTGGAATATCACCTAGTTCAAGATAGAGAATAAATCTTTTACTAAAAGGAATAAATCGGGTATTGACAAACTGAAGATTAAGAGTAAGGCTGAAACAGTTGGTGGAATAGTTGCTGAAGAAGGTGCTTAACTAATGGTGTCCTTTTGTGCCCTGCAAGAATTCTTGAGATAAAAAATTAGGAAGAGGATTACTTTCATTATTAATATCAACTTGAAAATAAAAAAATAATTAGTAAAGCTTACAATCTTGCAAATATTTATTAAGAAACTATATTTTTAATATCCTTTTTAAAAATATCTTTAATAGCTTTACAATTTATTCTTAAGAAAAATTCCTAATTTAAAAAATCACTTTGAAATTTATTTACATAGGTAACTATAACAAGCATTTCCTTTTTGGTTGTAGGGTAATTATATTGAGTAGAATTCCAAACTCCTAAAGTGTAGCAAACTAATAATTCTTTGCCCTGTTCATTCCTTTGTTTAAGAAAACCACCATATCCTATATTGTAAGCGTCTCTTTCAATAATTTTATAATAATTTGGATTTGCTAAGGATAAATAGGAAAGATGTTTTACTCTTTTTTTGATATTCTTTACTACTTTTATATGATTGTCTATCCATGCAGGAGAATTTTTCCTTAATCTTTATGGTAATAATACTCTATCTTGTGCTAAATCATTGTAAGAGTTTGATACATAATTATGACATCATAAAAATCTTTGTCATTATGTTTTGTTAGTAATAATGTCAAGAAATTTGTCCATAAAGGCAATAGTTCTATTTGCAGGTTGAATAGTGTCATTGTTAGTATGAAATCCTAAAAATTGAATATCTGTTTGAAATAGTTTCATTTTCCTTTGTGATAATACTAAGCCATTTCTTTTAACAACATTAATAAAAATGTATAAATGTTTCCAATGTTGATTTATAGAGTTAGAAAATATTAGCACATCATCTATGTAGATAATAAGAAATTTAGCATAACGATTAAATATTTTATTCATAATTTGTTGAAATTTAGATGGAGAATTTTTTTAGACCAAAAGACATAACTTTTTATTCATAATGACCAAATAAGACTGTAAAGGTTGTTTTATAGGGATTTCCTTTTATTAATTTGAATTTGTCAAAATCTTAATTTATATCAAATTTAGAGAATATTTTAGCATTAACTATTCTAATTAATAAATCCTTTTTGTTAGGAAGAGGATATCTAATATGCTATAATACTTTGTTTAAAAGTTTATAATTTATTACTAATCTTGGAGTGCCTTGCTCTAGTTTAACAACATTTTTCACATAAAAAGCAGTGCAACTCCATTGAGAATAACTAGGTTTTATTATTTTTTTGCTTAATAAATCATTTATTTCTTTTTGATAATATTCTAATAATCTAGAATTCATTTGAATAGGATAAGCTTTAGTAGGAATATCCTTTT
The DNA here is from genome assembly GCA_036873735.1 of Pouteria campechiana. Taxonomy (NCBI): domain Eukaryota; kingdom Viridiplantae; phylum Streptophyta; class Magnoliopsida; order Ericales; family Sapotaceae; genus Pouteria; species Pouteria campechiana. The sequence continues at coordinate 77,949 of JAYJMB010007910.1, forward strand.
TAGAAAATCCAAGAATATAAGGAAGAGACACCATATGTTGTTTTCTATACCAAAGTGCATTAGGTAAATCAGAACATACTTCTTTTTGTAACATATTGGGTAAAATCTTCTTCTAATTTTGGTTGAAAAGTATTATTGTTAGTAATATTTTCTTTTATGCTATCACACCCTGCATAGGGGCCTATGTGTTTTACCATTTTTCTATAATTTACCCATTTTTAAGGTTAATATTCTGCCAAAAATATGATATAATTTATTTTGAATTATATTGATCTAACCTGTATATTCAAAAATCTTATAACATCATAATTTCTATAATTATAAAGAAATGACATAAACTCCAAAACACACACATTTGCCCATAAAACATACCCACAATTGCCCAAAACCGTAGTCGCACCATGATGGTCATAAACATAACTGGAATAATACAAATTCATTCACAATATCATTATGACATGCTAATACATTTCATTATACATTATGTGATATCTTTTAAATATAATAATACATACACATATGGGATTCCAATCCTAATCTATGATACCACAAAAATATCTTTAATTTTGGCTTATATACCCCAACCCACATTTGGGCTCCAGAACTTGACCTATCAGCTAAAAAATATAATAAGAAGGCATGAGTTTGGCAAACTCAACAAGTAGGCTAAATAGCAAACACTAATAAATAATTTAATGGAATAACATATTCCAATCCATAGAAATCATCTTCACTATACAAGGAAATCCATGACATAATGAATTTCCTAACAATACAATCACATCTCATCCTGAGATGTAAACCAAAACATACATAATCTTCTCATTCTAAATCGCAATGAAATCAACCAATATTCAATAAATTTCTGGGATGTTCACTATCCCTCGTCACTCTATACACTTATAAGAATCATGAGATAATTTCTATCCCTATTTATACATGCCTACACAATACTTTGTCCAATCTTACTAGTGATGGGACATTCATTATCCCATCACTTTCACACAGTTACAATCACATAATAGATGAATATCATTCCATTCATAACCACCGGATACTCGTTATCCCAACTACTCACACATACTTAGATATATAAAGGAAAACTTATGGGATATCCATTATCCTCATCTATGCATACATGCTCATGCAAAATATGGGATATTTGTTATCCCTATCCAACAAAGCATTCATAGAAGGAAGGAATTGCCTACTTACCTCATAATACTTCAAGTTACATAATGCCTTAAGCTCCAAAGTTTCCTATCCATACTCAAATGGACCTACGCATATAAGATATATTCACTTAAAGTTACGTATAGGCCTTAAATGGATTTCTTCTCAATTCATATGGTAAGACCTACAATCAATTACACATCTCATTTATACTCTAATGTGATTCAAAAAAACATTATGTTCTTATGTCTAAATCACTCATAAAGTTGTCTCAATTATGATCCTATTGGGGTTGAAATAAAACCCATATCACCAAGTAATAGCAATCACACTACTTCCACAACAAGAGAGACAACGCAGGACAAAGCTGTTTTGGAAATCTATTCATGATGGCATCTCAGCTCTCAAATTTGGAGAAGATAACATGGCTTTCAATGGTGGCAGCCATGAAGTCATTTGGATACTCCTTCATAGGCCTTTTCTGAGTATAGTAAAATAGATTTTTCATGGTGAAATTAAAAGGAGTGCTATAGGTGCTACGCTAGGCTCTTAAGGTGTGAGTACACTTGCAAAGGCTTGGCATGCTTTCCAAGTTCTTGGAAACATTGTGCTTGCTTTTTCTGGCCAAGGAACCAGTGGTCCTGCACAGACGACCTTGTGGTGATATGCCGTGTAGTCAAGGCAACATCTTACCGTCGTGCAGATGACCTTGTGGTGATGTGCTGTGTAGACAAGGCGGCATCTCATTCATGCAGTGTAACACCCTGTGGTGTTAATTTCTGGATAATTGCATAATTGAATACATTAGGGTTGAGCTAAGATGTTAAAATAAGGAGAAATTTTTTACATTTCTAAATAGTGAGAAATTGTGATGATAAACAAGGATTTTGTGAAGAAAATGTTATGAAAACTGAATTGTATAAATAGAATGGACTCACTAATAGTTTCTTAGGTGAAATAAACTCAAGTAGTGATTTTGAATTAAGTGATGTATATGACTTGAGTGATTAGTAAATCATAATTAATATATGTGATGTGATATGTATGAGAGATTGGATTAAAATTTTGAGATGATTTTGCAATTTTGAACTATTGAGTTGAATATTGAATAAAAAGAATTCAATATATGATTTTCACTAACTCATAGAAATTTGAAGGTATGAATGACTTTATATGATGTTTAAGGTATGTGAAATCTGATCAAATGGATATTAGTAGAGTTTGGTCTAGGAATTTTATAAATTTATCATTTTGAGTTGTAGCAATGCAATAAGAAGAAAAAGAACTCAAGTGGTGAATTTGAGCAAAAGCTTATTTATGATCCATGTGAATGATATAATATAATTACTATATTTATTGTAATGTGTGTGAAACATTTACTTGAGTATTGGATGCAATTGGAATAAGAATGACTTATAGAGTTGTCTATAACAGAAATTTTAGTTAAAAAGAAATGAACAAATGATTTTTGGCAATTGGCCTCAAATGATATGGTGAATAGCATGAACATATTTCAATCGATGCATGTGATGTGTGAGAAGTGAGTGTTGTGATATTTGAAGTAATTTATATGAAATGAGATTATGAGTGATATCATATACATACAAAGACAAATTTCTGAAATTGGAATAATATAAGTTATTACTTGAGTTTCGAGATGGGAGTAATGTGATGAAATGATTATTTTGGGATGATTAGGCATACGAGTAATTAGATTTGTAAAGTTATTTGAGGTGCAAATGTAATATTGCAGGATTTTGGGATTTGATTATACATCAATATATGGTGAAAGAAGCTGAAAATGATATAAGTGCCACTTATACCAACTTTTTGGCATATAAGATGAATGATTAAAAAAAGTATTCTACATGAAAGTTGTAGCTTACACCGCAAATACATGATTATACCATGATTTTTCCACTTCCAGAGTGAAGTTGCTTTGATAACATTTTCTAATTTACCTAATTTTCACAGAAAATTGGACGGAGTCTCTCATAAAAATGAGGTTGTCCACCTAGGGTACAAGCATTCATTACATATAATAATACAACTTTTTGATTAAAAATCATCAAACAAGAATTTATATACTTCAATAGGCCTCTATTCATCAACACCACACCCATATCACTTTACAGGTTCCTCCTAGAACTATGACTGCATCATGATGCCAATGCATTCACTTCTCTACCATACACACCTATCCCCATATATCATCCACATCATACTCCATTATTACACTGACATGCCCATAAATTTCAACCATACATCATTGAATCTTTAATACATGATATACATCATTAGACATGAATTAATTATAATCACACAGATCCAAATGAAAATTTGATTATACTAAAACACAAAGGGAATTACAACCCCACCATTCTGTCATATCACTAAGAAGTCTTCAAACACGGTCCATTAGTTCCAACCTATAGTTGGAATTCTTTATCATCATGTGAGCTCAAAAATATAAATAAGAAGGCGTGAGTCCAGGCAACTCAATAAGTAGGCATGTAATAATAAAATATAGTCAATAATCAAGATACATTATATGGAGTAACAGCTTTGGGAGGGTGGGGCGTTACATGCAGTCAATAAACCAAACTAGTGGAGGTGTTTTGCTAAGATGGTGTGCAATTAAACCCAGCCTTGCTGTGCAATTGCAAGTATCCATACCAAGAGAATTACTAGTGGTGACGTGCCATGCAGTCAAGTGCCACTAACACTGGCATAAAGAAAAGCCATCATGACATCGTTTTAAACATTCTTTCTATGCCTCCCGTCTAATCACATTTCATTATAAGATGCACTATTGGAAGTTGGAGTTTGCTGATATGCAACAGCCAAATCTAGAATAGCGGCGGATTCGAGATGACAAATAGCGAGAAGATAGCAGCAGCGGCAGCTTGAGGTCGTCTGCAGATAGGTCTTTCAACAGCTCTTCAAAATTTTCCTGGCCAGACCTGGAACAACAGTGGCATATGACTAAAAATCGATGACAGCCTAGGAAGTCCGACCGACGATGGGCAGCATCATTGTGAAAGAGGAAGATGATGGGTTTTTTAGTGCCCCTTTGAATTTTTCGGTGAATGGGATCCAGGATCTGATGAGCAAGGAGTCATAGGATATCAGATTGTTGGCAGAGACATTATGGTCAGAGCAGATCGACCATCTGATGGTTGGATGGTGGTGACGTAAGGGGTAACAGCAACCTACGATTGTTAGCAGCAAGAATGAAGTGGCTTTTTGAGCTTCCCAACCAGAGACAGAGGAGGCTGATCGGTTGAATCGTGAGGATGTGGTGAAGAATCACCGATAGCATCACACAATTGGCGGTAGTGTGCGCACTATTGCACCACAACAGAAAATGGGTTTTCTCCCTGCTAGAATTGGTCTATCGGTGGCAAGTAAGGATAACAAAAAGTTGCAATGTAGAATGGGAAAATCGATGCATTCAATGTCATCGACAGAGAGGAAGAAGGAAGGCAACACTAGCTTCATTTTGCATCTTTTGGGAACAGCAAGGGGTGATCCACTGCAGCACCATCTGCGCCAAAGTCAGAGAAGTGACGCCGATCTTTTGGTCGGCGTAGGTCACCCGACCGATGGTCGGATGGTGACAACCTTTTCAATAGCATCAATGCCTTAGCAAACCTGCGAATGGCAGTTGCGAGTTTGGAGAGATAGTTTGGTTCAGGCTGGCAGGAAATGATGTGCCATGTAGATGGACAAACATCTTTGACATGCCATGCAGTGAAGGTAAATTCTCATCCGGGCAGCCAACAATGTTAAGGGATCAGCAACCCGTGCAACCAAGTTTAAAGTGGCATCTGGAACATTACAGTTGAACAGTGGGTGCAAAGTTACTTAGATTGCATGCTAGACAAGTATAGTATGTTGCCAAAATCTCATGGATGTATCACGATCAACTAAATTTAATTAATTATATTTATGGTCAAAAATAAATGAATGACAATTTGGTGATCAAAATTATCCAAATCATTTAGGAGGTATCTCAAATTGAGCGGTTGAGATTGGTGACACAAGATAGGGTTTGCGTAGAAATAAATTTTTTATATACATTACCAATTTAAAAATAATAGATTTTATACATGAGATATGCAAATAATGTATTGTAAAAATCTATTTTTATAGATTAATCGCATGCTACCCACATTGGACATTCATGTGATTAATTGGATTTTTGATAATCCACATTAGTATAAATATTTTAATTAATTAAAATATTGGGAATTGGATAAAGGTGCAAGTGAGAATTTCATAAATACCCCTGACGTGGTAGTCAAGCTTTCTTTCAAGGCATGACAGTCAAGCTCATTTCAAGGCATGGCTGCCAGGCTCCTTCCAAGACATGGCAGTCAGGCTTTTTCCAAGACATGGCAGTTAAGCTTCTTCCAGGATGTGGCGGTCAGGCTTCTTCTAAGGTGTGATAGTCAGGCGCCTTCCAAGATGTTGCAATCAAGCTCCTTCCAGGGCATGACAGTCAGGCTCCTTCCAAGGTATGTTAGTCAGGCTCCTTCCAAGACATGGTAGTCAGTCTCCTTCCAGGACATGGCAGTCATGCTCCTTCCAAGGCATGACAGTCAGGCTCCTCCCAAGGCATAGCAGTCAGGCTCCTTCAAAGGCGTGGCAGTCAGGCTTCTTCCAAGGCGTGACAATCAAGCTCATTCCGGGACGTGGGAGTTAAGCTTCTTCCAAGGCGTAGTAGTTAAAAGGTGTGATAGTCAAGCTCCTCCCAGGACGTGGTAGTTAGGCTTAAATTTTCAAAATGCCCAAATGAACCTAGAGGTGTAATCAAGGCATAATTTCTCAAAATACTCAAAATGCCCCTACAGGTGCAACCAAGGCATGTTTCCCAAAACGCCCATAGAGGTGCAATCAAGGCATAATTTCTCAAAATGCCCCAAATACCCCTACAAGTGTAATCATGACATATTTTTCAAAATGCCCAAATTGCCACCAGAGGCTAAAAAACTATAAATACCCCATCTCTTGGCCTTGAAAGAATATAAAATTTCTTCTAAAGGAGCTTAGAAGAGTCTTTGAGAGGTAGGTATCTCCTTTAACACCAATGGCCTTTGGCCATTAGTAATTTCTTTGGTGATTGAGGGCACTCTACCATGACCTCACCATGATATATACATAGGTCCTACCCATGCTATTGTAATGGTTGGTCTCATATGGTTAATGAACATAAGGATAATGCTGGATTAGACATTTAAAATATATTAAAACCTATTTAAATATTAATTAAACTTCATAAATGGCAGAGTTACCCTATAAATGCCCCATAAATCAGAAAAATTAATACATTATCTTAAATTAACTAAGAGCTGCCATTAGCATTAATCATCATCATAGTGCTAGTCATGATTAGGATTAATTAACTCAAAGTATAATTAGGCTTAATTCATGAAACTTGGATCTTTGATCTCTCATAGTATAAATAATAGAGATTGCTCGCTTCTAGTTTTCCATGGGATATTGGAAAACACCACTCACCAACTCATCCAAAAGCCTAAGTTTAGGACTGAGTCACCGAGTCATGACTTACCGAGTCAGACCTTAACGAACACCACTTCCATCAATTCATTCAAAAGCCTAAGTATAGGACTGAGTTATTGAATCATGACTCACCAGGTCACTAAGTCAAACCTTAGCAGATACTATTCATTAAATCAGCCAAATCTAGTCAACCTAGCTCATTCTTCTTAAGCTTTTCATGGGTAAGTGAGAGAGCCGAGCCAAATTCAGTCATCTTGGTCCCACTCTTCCTAAGCTTCTCATAGGTAATTGAGAGAGCCAGGCTTCTCTAGTCAACTTAGCCCACTCTTCTTAAGTTTCTCATGGGCAATAAGAGAAAACTGAACTGAACCTTGGTCATCTATTTTTTTTTTGGTATCTTTTAGGTTTAAACACAAAAGAGATCACCTAGTCTTGAGTCTTTTTAGGATATACCAATTAGGTAGCAAAACACCTACTATCTCTATGGTTTCTTACAGTCTAAATAGCAAAAATACTTGGTCTTGATTCCATTCGGGATAAACCAATCTAATCGAAACACCCATTATTTAGGTTAACTCAGAGTCTAGTAACTCAGTCTAGAACCATGTCATCCTATCCACCCATTGGCTTGAGGTGATATCTTCAATATTAAGCCATCGCAATATGCTCGGCGAACCCAAATACAACACATATTCATTTTGAGAGTGTGTTTTATTTTTGGGTCTCTAAGATGCATTATATTTTTTCTTTTAATCAAGAATTTTCTCCCATTATGGAGATATAATTAGGACAAATTGTGGTATGGGATGTGAATATACAATTGTTTGATGTACACAGCAAGTGTAATCTATTGAGAACAATTAATAAAGCTAAATAAAAATTGTTTGATTTATTCTATCAAATGACAAATATCTTTATGTTGTTCCATCCATATTTATTTTCCTTCCTCTTTTTGTACTTGTTATAAAAGTGGTGAACCCAACGTGAAACATTCCACCCTTCATCTTTAAGGAAAAGTAATATTAATGCAACTTAGAGACTCTATTCTTTCATGGAATTGACTAAGCTCTTCTTTTGCTCTTTGCAGATCTCTTCAATCCTAAATTTGCTGATAGCTCCGGGAGGTATACATTGAGCAAGGCTACTAAGGGCTTAGCTCAGCTTAGCAGAAGGAATGGGAAGAGGACAATGAAGAAAGGGAAGTAAAAAAAGAGGTCAATTTGTAGGCTGACTACCTAGGAAAATAAGGAAGGATGGAAGCTACCTTCCGAGAAGCATATAGCAATAACAAGAAGACCATCTCCATCTTAAGATGAATGCCTAGGCAATAACATATTTACTAGCTTGGCGAATCTTTTATGTACTCAAAGAAGAGAGATCAATAGGACAGTTACCCTTCAGATGCCAAGAAAGTCATCAAAGGTATAGAAAAGAGAAAGAAGGGCCAACTTTGGTAGCCCAAAGAAAAGAGACCAAAAGAAAAGGAAGGTGCAGCCCATTAGTGTTTGCACCACTTTAGCTGACGGGGACTTATCATAGCACTGCCTAGCCCACCTTAATCATCGCAAGGTTGATGGCGAGGTCTATGGTGCCTTCCCTGATATTTCATTCTTTGTCAGAGGATATTGGGAGAGAAGATCAGGTGTCTACATCTCCCCACCAATTAATACACAAATATCAATTTGACCAAACAGCCACATCTTACATGGCTGAAGGAAATGCAACTTCTACCTCTATAGAAAAGATAATGCGATAATTGAAACTGCTCGAGGCTGAAAATTAGTAGTTAAGAGAGACATATGCACAACAAAATATTGGCCAAACCTTTAATCCTGACCAACCATCTAATGCTGCATATCCTCTCAACCTTCCATCCATGGGAACGGTTACAACTCCGGGACCATTTGCCTTTAACTCGCCAAGAGAAGATCCCATAGGAGTGGATGACTCACCCCTTGCTTCTCCAGTTGCTTCACTTCAATAACTACCTAATATCAATGTTCATGCACAACCGTTTGGTGTGAATGTTCCACCACAACCGTTTAGTGCAAATGTGTATGCACAACCATACTAGATAAACTTGAGTCCCATGGCACACTTTAGTGAAATGATGAATGATTGGATGACTCAACAATAAATAAACTTACCTTCTTAAGTACCAAACATATATCATCAGCCGTATCTGCTGGAGATTAAGAATGAGCCATTCCCACCAGGTTTCTAGATGATAGACTTCCATACATTTGATGAAATGGATGATCTCTAGCACCATCTCACACTCTTCAATCTTAAGATGAAAAACTACATTGTTTATCATAATCTCTGCCTAAGATTATTTGGCTCATCACTCAAGGGGTTAGCATTCCAGTGGTACTTGATGCTTCTAGTAGGGTCAGTGAAGACCTGGAATGACATGCACTACCTATTTCTAGTAAGGTTCTTTATAACTAAAAAAGATATCACATTAGCAGACCTCTCCTTTTTAAAGTAAAGGAATGATGAACTAGTAGAAGAGTTCATCTCTCACTGGCAGAAGGAAGCTAGCAAATATGAGGCAACTTTAATAGAGGAGCAAGGAGTTTACCTATGTTGCAATAGCATCAAGGTTAAACTTGCAATCATGATGAATGAGTAGATTATCACCTTATGGGTGCTGGCTAATGAGGCAAGTCAAAAGAAATGCCTCTTCTCCCTCTTTGGAAAGAGTAAAGTTCGGAATGATAGTTAGAATTAAAGCACTTTTTAGCCCAAGAAGAAAGAATAAAAAAGAGGCAAACCGAACATTTTCATCGGTACCATGAGACCAAAATTGGTGGTAATGATAAACAATCGAAGAAAAGGGAGATTCCAGAGCCAAAATACTAGTACTTTGATGAAGAGGTGGTGCCAATTCTATTGGGGCTCATTCAATCAGGCAATATAAAACTATCAGAACCCCTATTCCCAATAAAGGCAGATAAGGTGAACCATCCCTTATGTCATTATCATTGAGGCATCAATCATTCGATGGTTAAATGCAAAATAGTAAGGAGAATAATCAATCATTGCATAAAGAGTGAAATAATTACATCAAAGAAGAATGCACAAGTGATATCCAACAACATATCGATAAAAGAAATTCTTGATTTAGTAATGTTGGAATAGGAATTTGATCATCAATTTTCTAAAACATCTAGCCAAGAGGTGCAGAGAGAAATCATGGATGATGATGAAGGTTGGGATCTTGTTTGCCCAAAAGACATCCTAGAAGTTCCATCGATGAGATGCAAGAGACAAAACCATTAGATCAAACATGCAAAGTAAAAAGAAAGGGAGGATCATCTGAAAAACTTATTTCCATATATCGAAAGAATACATTGTTGGTCATCATGGTTTCAACCATACATAATTGGAGATTACTTCCAACCTGAGAGGCTTAAATCCTTCTATAGGAAAATGGTGGGAAAAAAGAAGAAAAGAGCCTGCCTTAATCAAGGGTACCCAGAGCTCCATGATTGGGACCCATCACTGTCACTTTTATTAGCTGCAGACAAAGTATGAGCGACATTTTGGGATAACTTGCCAAACTTGGGAATTGAGAATAACCCAAGCTTTGATGAGGATAAACCCTTTGAATATCCGATAGTGACATCTTTTTATCATATTAGCAAAGGAAAGGCCTGGACTAGCTTGTTAAACAAGAAGCGAGAACATTCTTGTAGAAGGTGCGATTGCCAAAGAGAGCACTAGCATCAAGGGTTCACTGTATTCAATAATGGTGATTTGCCTGTCACATACCTCCTCCGCTATGCTGATGAGTGTTGCGGAGAAAATTTAGACCTTACAAAGATGCATCAGAATTTTGAAAACTCACTTTCCCCGGAAGTGAAGAAGAATTGGTTCCAAACTCCTATAGTTTAGGGTACCAAAGAATGAGTCCCTTTATAAGATATGTTCTTACTATGCTTCCTTTTAAGAAAGGAAGGAATTAGGAAGTCTCTTATAAACTAGGACTAATATTTCGGTGAAAGTATAACCAATTATATTCACAAATGGAGGGACGCTACTTGGAGTAATCCACAATCACTTAATCGCCTAAAGGTAGAAGAAATTCATCTTTGCCTGGCTAAAAGGGCCTATTTTCACCATCAAATGCTGTCTAACTTCATAGAGGCCTTTGATCAAGTCGAAAAGAAGAAGATGAGGGCAATGAATGACCCGCTAAAAGACAAGTGTTCATAGAATCGCACACTGTGAGGGTCCTTGAATACTTGCACTACATGAAGGCCCCTCTTTTAATGATAGTTCCAAAAACTAAGCAAATCTGTTACTTAGGGTGGCCCAGGATGAAGTTATTTAAAGAAGGCTACAAGGCTGTGATTGGACCCTTATTCTAATATCAAGTCTTTGTGTGAATGATGTCCCAAAATGAGGCATATGTGATCAGGAGCTTCCCATTTTCATTGGTTGGTAATAGCCATGCCCTAAAGTGGATCATGACATTGCCAGCCGAATCATTCAGATCTTGGGAGGTGTTAGTCGAAGCATTAAGATATAAATTTCATGAATACACTTCTTAGTTCTATAAGGTACAAGTGCAAGGAATTCATCCTTTTCAAGGGGAACATCTTTATGATTTTGCCTTGAGATAGTGTAATGTTCGCCTTTGTTGCCCCGTGTTGTGAGAAGAATGACCATAATATGGGAATGCATTATCGCATTGGGAAAGGCCTTTCCATTGCCCAAAAAGGTACCTACTTCACTTCCTAGACTACTTAAACTGCTGATCCAAGAGCCATCGGAACCTATGAAGGTATCTTATAACATGACCAATATCATACCAAAGAGAATGCTCCAAAGAAGCATCTAAAATCACCTAAAATAATGGCTGTATTGCAATCTGGGAAGAATACAACTCAGGACAAAGGAAAGCCGTCAATGCAAGAAGAGCCAGTACCTAAAGTTCCTTGTCCCCCTGTTGAAGAAAGGGAAGCTCCATAACTTACAAATAAATTAGAGGATGATGTTGTTGCTCACTTGCGTAGAATCCTGGCAAGACTGAGCATATACGATGTGCTTCAGCTCTCTAAGGAGTCTTAGCAAGCGCTTATAAATGTGTTGATAGATGAGTCCGTCAATGACTTGTACCTGACGGAGGTTGTTAATATAATTAAATGCAACCAAACCATCACTTTCACAAGTGATGACTTATTATTTGGAAGTACAGAGCATAATCATCCATTGTTTGTAAGTTGAGATTTAGGAGAAAGGATTATCCACGTTATGCTGGACTCAGGATCTGCGGTGAATATTCTTTCGCTCAAGATACTGAAGTGTATCGGGATGTGTCCATTCATGCTCAAAAGTAGCACTCTGGTGATTCAAGGCTTTAACCAAGAAAGCTAGAGGACTATGGGGATTATCACCTTGAGTCTTGATATTTAAGGATTTCTCACAAGGTTAATTGTCATGTCATTAATGCACCAACATCCTACAACTTGTTGCTTAAAAGGCCATGGTTGCACTGATACCAAGTTGTGGCATCCATAGCACACCAATGCTTTAAATTCTATTAGAACGGCATAATGAGGTGCATATTGGCTGATGTACGACCATTCATAATTTTAGAGGCGTTCTTCTTAGAAGCCCAATACTATGAATTGGCACTGAGTGAACCAGAGTAGTTAAAAGAATCGGCCAAGCCGACCTTGGATAGAAGACAATAGCCATTTACCACCAAAAGATAAGGATCCAAATTACAAAGACCCTCATCACAGGTTGTACTTCCACAGGCGGCTCCGTTCCTAGTGGTTTCACCACCCATGTCTTCACGCTTTGAAATTGCAATAAGCATTTCATAAGAAGACAAGTTAAAACTCATGAAAGTGCTGAAAGTGTTCCAAGTAGACAATGAAGATGAAGATAAATCACTAGCTCAGCATCCACAACCATCTCAGCACCTGGGCGCTCCTGCTCCAACACTAGCTCTGCCAATTTAGAATATGCTCAGATGGAGGCCAGTTGCAAATTTCTCAACTTCATAATATTTTTCCTTCTAAGTTGGGATGTCGACACCAAGACCTCTTGGAAGAGGATGGGGAAGAGGGTCGGCCAGACCATCAATAGGTAGGGGGTAAGCCATGCCCCTACAAGTTAGACTTTATAAGAATCATATTGCAAACTCTTTACGAGCTTAGATGTCGCCACAACTAGCACCAGTCGAGAATACCCGGTTCCAGATTAATACTCCAGGCTCAAGGAGAACCACAATTACTCCTCCAACATTATCACATTCAGTGCCTAGCTACTCTTAAGTAGTATCAAAATTAACATAGTCTTTGTGTTTTAAGATTAACATTGGGAGCCCCAATCAAGCAAAGCAAGGGACATCCTCCAATCTTAGTACTAAAAGTACTAAACGAAAAATTGGAGGAGGAAAATTACAATTCATTTTGGTTGAATATAATTGGCCACTGACTCGACTGGCTGAGTCAGAAATTATTTAGGGAAGAGAACCTAAAATGCAATCTCAAGCAAAAAAAGGAAGATTAGTATTCAAGGAGATGAGCTTACCCTATGGACAATGTTGTACTTCTAATCTTCTACCCAAGAAATTCTTGTTTGCTAAAAATTTTTAGAAATTTAATAAGGGATGCAAAAGGATGATTGATCTCCGCGGTATTTATCTTGATAAAACCTATATGTCAGTATTCGGTGCGCTCATCCCGATTCCAATCAAAGGAAAATTAAAGGACTCTAGTATCCAGGAGATCAGATAGGTCTTGGCGTGGATGATGATATTGACGTGGACAGTGATAAGGAATATACCTTGGATTGCTCCTATGTGAGTATTAGGTCGACCGTCGGTCCCACTATGTGGGATTGTTAGTCAGCTCCTACTGAGTCCAAGATATAAAAACTATTATCCACCTTATTAACAATTACACATTGTTACATGGTTTCTACCTCTCACCATACATATTGAGAAGAGGAAGAATCTGAGTCAGATGACAAAGAATCACAAACAAATTTGAAGGGACTTAATGATATAGATGATAAAGAAGTTGTTGATGACCCATCAATTCCCGAATCAGATTTAGAAATGGCAAGTGAGACTCATGATGATAATGCGCATGGGCCTGATCATGAGTCAAACCCTGACTGTTTAGAGAAAGAAGAAGATAATAACTCCGATTCTTCCTTAGAAGAAATAACCTATGGCGTAGCTCCACCAAGTTTCGAAAATGGTGGATAACCAACAATTGACTAACTTGAAGAATTCAACTTGGGTACAAATGAAGATAAGAGACTTACCTTCATTGCCAAAATATGAAAAGCAACTGCTAATCGATATTTCCAGAGAATTCAAAGATGTATTTGCATGGACATACTCTAAAATGCTTGAGCTAGATCCAGATATTGAAATGCATTCTTCGCATATCTCACCAAGCTAGCAGCTAGTATAGCAAGCACCAAGGAAGTTCAGACCTGACTTAGAGCAACAAATCATTAATGAGATCAACAAGTTGCTGGAAGCCAACTTCATCTGAGTAATCTGTCCCAGTAAAAAAAAGAATAGGCAAATTTGAGTTTATGTTAATTTTTGCAATCTCAAAGAAGCCTATTCAAAAGATGAGTTTTCGCTACCACATATAGAACGCTTTATTGACAACACATTGCTTTATGACACATTCTTGTTCATGGATGGTTATTCTAGCTACAACCAGATCAAGATGGCACCAGCAGATAAGGCTTCCATTGTATTTCACACTCCAATGGGTGTCTTTTGCTATAAAGTTATGCCATTTGAATTAAAGAATGTAGGAACTACTTATCAAAGAGCTATGTAAATTATTTTTCATGACATGCTTCATAAACATATCGAATGCTATGTCGATGACTTGGTGGTAAGATCCAACGATTATGATTAGCACCATGAGGATCTACACACCATCTTTGTATGGCTCAAGAAAAACAAACTATGCTTGAACCCACTCAAATGCGCATTTGGAGTTGGGTAAGGCAAGTTCTTAGGATTTATCGTCCATTATCGAGGAATCGAGGTGGACCTATAAAAAGCAGAAGCCATAAAAAATATGCCTTCCCTAAGGAATATAGATAATTTAAGGAGCTTATAATGCAAGCTATTTTATATCAGAAGGTTTGTTGCCAATTTAGCAGGAAGATGTCAGCCATTTTACCGGCTAATAAAGAAGGATGTGGACTTTGTTTGGGACGAAGCTTGCCAGAAAGCCTTCAATACCATCAAATAATTGCTCTATAACCCACTAGTTTTGGCTATACCAGCCAAGGATAAACTGCTTATTTTGTACTTTTCCATGAATGAGCTATCGCTAGGGGCATTTCTCAAACAAGAAAATTAAGCAGTAAGGAGTAAGCGTTATATTACCTTAGTCATCGATTAATCAATGTAGAATGTAGTTATTCTCCAATCAAAAAGGTATGTCTTGCCTTGGTGTTTGCACCCCAAAAGTTAAGATATTACTTTCTCGCTCACGAGATTCGATTAATTTCTAAAGCAGATCCGCTCAAGTTCTTGATCACTCATCCTATGCTATTAGGACGGTTGGCAAAGTGGTCATTACCATTGTCAAAATTTAAAATCACCTTTATCCGATGAAAAATGGTGAAAGGACAAGTTTTGACTGACTTCTTGGTAGTGCACCTAGTTGATGAAGTTGTTGTGCAAGAAGATTTGTCAGATGAGGAAGTGTTCATTGCTCAAGTCAACACTCCTTGGCAAATGTACTTTGATGGTGCCTCTAAAACCGTCGATCCTAGTATTAGGATCGTCTTTGTTTGACCTTAGAAGGACATCCCCCCATATTCTTTCTACTTAGTAAAAAATTACACCAACAATGAAGTAGAGTATGAGGCACTGGTCTTAGGACTTCAAATTGCCCTTAACTTTGGGATTACAAAATTAGACATTTTTGGTGATTCAGAATTAGTGGTCCGACAATTAACCACTAGATATGAAGTTCACCAACCTAGTTTGCGCCAGTATTATGATATTGTGCAAGGGCTATTGAATCAGCTTTTTCAAGTCGGCATTGGTTATATTTCAAGGACTGAGAATACCATTGCTAATGCTCTAGTAAACTTGACAACCACTCTAGTTGTTGCTGGAGGCCAAAAAGTCATTGTCATTGAGCAACGAAGTGACATTCCCGACTCATATTATGAGGAGACAACTAAGTGAGTGGAATGCGTAATATGCATGAAACTAACGATGGATGATTGGCGAACCCCGTACATCAATTACCTGCGATACGGAATCCTCCTCGAAAACTCACAAGAAAGATTAGCTATAAGATAAAGAGCTACTTGATATATGTATTACAATAATACATTGTATCTCCAGGCATATGATGGACTCTAGCTACATTGTCTTAATGGGGAAGAGATCCAATATGCACTCATGCAAGTGCATTCCAATGAATGTGGCGGGCATTCATCTGGTTAAAGATTATATAGATGGATCAAATGCCTAGGATACTACTGGATTACCATGGTCTCAAACTTGCTAGAATTTGCCAAATCATGTCTCTAATGTCAGTTTTATGAGGATATTCAACACATACCACCTTCATAATTGGTACCTGTAAGCATCTCTTGGCCATTTGCATGGTGGGGATTTGATATCACTGGACCAACAACCCTCTATCTTCCAAGAGGCATGTTACATCTAGGTAGCAATAGATTACTTCTCCAAATGGGCAAAAGCGGATTCATATAAAAGAGTCAGAGCTAAAGAATTAATCGAGTTTATCAAATTTAAGATCTTATATCGATATGGTAATCCATGCCAGATCATATCGGACAATGACACTCCATTCAAGAATAAGGAAATGAAGAAGTTTGATTGAAAAAAGGCATTAAACATGTGTTCTCTACACCGTATCATCCATAAGGAAATGGCCAAGTGAAAATGTTCAACAAGGTGATCCTAAGGATTATGAAAAGAATGACAGATAAGAATAAGCTGTAATGGCATCTCAAATTGCCAGAGGCATTTTGGGCTTATCGCACCACTCACTGGACAACAACCAATGCAACTCCTTATCCTTTGGTGTTTGGGGCAGAGGCGGTCTTGCCCTTGAAAGTACAATTACCATTGCTAAGAGTTGTAATGCGTTCAGGTTGACAACATATCAACAAGCCAAGTTGTGGTTCGAGGAGCTTGACGCCTTGGACAAAAAGCAGTTTCAAGCAAAGCGAAGAATCGAGTTATACCAAGCCCTCATGGCTAAGGCATATAATTGATCAATTAAGCATCAAGAATTTCACCCAGGCAATTTAGTCCTTAAACTAAGGACTAAACTGATGGCGGGTGGCAAATTAATTGACAAATTTGAGCCAAAATGGGAAGGCCATTATGTTGTGTAAGATACTTATACCAATGGTTCATATCGAATTATAAATAGTAATGGTATAGAAGAATTATCTATTAGTAGGCATTTCTTAAAGTGTTACTATACATGAGCTGGAAAGGAGCAAACTCTGGGGGCATTTGCGCCCCCTCTTTAATCTTTGCAAATATTTCTCAAGCGATTTGATTTACTTGTAAAATTCAAATCATTGATATGTATGAGCCGAAAGGGAGCAAACATTGGGGGCATTTACTCATTCTTTTTTATTCTCTGCAAATATTTCTTAAGCAATTTGATCTACATGCAAAACTTGAATTGTGTTTATGCATAAAGCTTATAAAAAAAAAGGAAAAGAAAAAGAAACCAAGTGTAGTGAGAAAAGATGCTAAAATCACACATTCATTAATATATGAGATTTTCATACATATAAGGAGTTTATAAATGAGTTAAAGCAATTAAAATAGACTCCTTCAGATGGTTGAACTGCTTCTCTATTATCTTCAATACTTGAGTAGCTCCCGGGCTCATAATTTGAGATGACTTTAACTCTATTAAAGTCTCCTCGGTCGCTGTCACTTCTTGTCGAGAAATAGCTACTTCTTCCTTCAAGTGCTTGATAATTTATAAACCTTTAGCCTCCTATTTCTCCTTGGAGGCAACAAGAGATTCTTGGAAGGATAGATGATGACTTAATTAGTGAAACTCCCTCCAAAGGGCTGTAAGGCGATCTCTATTTGTTCTCATATCTTCTCTCAAAGAGGTCAATTATGCTTGAAGAGAGAAGAGATGCTCCAAAGTCATGCTCATGGTTGAAGATTTCTCATCAACCTTAGCTTGTATATCCTAAAGTTCAACTTCCTTGGTAGTGATGGCTTTAGTGGGAAGTCTTGCGAGAGCATCTAACTCAATCTGTAACCATGCTTATTGAAAAGACTCTAATTGCTTGAAAATGGTTGACAAACAAGAGATGTCACAGTCTAGCCTTTCTATACCTTTAACATGGAATAGAAAATGATCTTTCAACTTTTTAATTGCATCAGACAAAGATACTCTCTACAGTGATCTAGCAAAGTCAACACAAAATGATCAAACTTCATCCTCTAAGTTCTCTTGTTGAACCTTGCTTTGCTTCTTTGTTGCCTTGATGCGAGCAGAAGACAACATCTAAATAAAATCCTCACCGGGCAAAACATGAAAGTGCGATGTCACTGCTTCAGGCACCTCCCTATCTAGTTCAAGAATGCTATCATCAATCTGCTGTAATGCCCCTAGAGTAGAAGAGTAGGCTTCATCTATGGCATGATCATGCAAAAAATCAGGAGTACCTTTGTCCACACCTCCTTCGGCAACAACTACAACAGCAATACCCTCCAATGGGACCAGTAACCTCCTCTTCAATTGAAGGTTCTACTGAATGAAGAAGATGTGAGAGTAAAGGAGAAAGCATAGTACGTATATCTACGAATAAGGCTAGGGGTGTCTTCAAATTAAAAGAACTCGATGATAACTATTTTTGATCATTGGCTGGTCTATCTGCTACAGTATCATTAGTATCCACAACCCTCTCTGCTTGATCTGTATGAAGTTTTGAATGGACTGCCTCTGGGAGAGGGGCCTCTGCATTCCCGCCTTCACTCACCTATTCAAACTTAGTAACATGCGGAGAAGATAATGGAACTAGAGGAATTGCTTCATCAAGAGGATAAGTCACCCAGTGGGACAGTCGAGAAACCACCTTTTTAGTTACTCTTGAAGAAGGTAGGTCAGACAATCCTCGACTAGTCTCTGCTTTCTTACTTTACTTCATAGCAACATTACTCGGGGTTGCTTCTCTCTTTTGAAACGAAGAAGTCCTCAGAGGAACTGAAGCCCGAGGAGCCCTATCGAGGAATGTTATTAGAGTACAATTTGCCAAGTACCGTTCTAACTTTGCCTTTGCATCAGCTTCTACTTTAATCAATTCTTCCCTTAAAGGAGGTACATTGATTGGTGTAGTTTACTCAACATAAGCCGGAGGAATATAAGGAGTTGGCTCAGAAGTTACTAGCTCAGGAATTGCCAGCTCCACTATGATATCTTCATTGGTGGGGTATATGTGCTCACCAAAGCCCCACCACCCGATATGACTATGGCCACTGCGATAAATATTCTGATGAGGACAATGATCATCTGGCCATAACACATGTTGTGGAAAAGTGGCTAGCCTTTTGAAATCCATAGCCTATTGTACCCCCAAGAAGATATCCTCAGGTATGTCAATCACAAAAGAGGATATCAACGGATGGTAAATAGTTAGACCACAATTTGGAGACATCTCCCTGCTAATTTTGCTCCCATTGCTATTGTACCCTAAGCGTAGTCCTTGGATATATGAACAATCTGGGCTGGACCAGGCAAGAAGACATCATAGTCATAAAATATAACAATAGAATAGAATGATAATGGATAAGATGGACCCTTTGTTTAATGCTTCTCTCGTGATATTAACATAGTATGACCGAACATTTCTTTGTCATAGCCAAACTACTTGGCAAACTAATATAAAAAATATGGCTCTGCCTAAAACTTAGAGCCATTCTGAAGAGGAAGTAAGCAACTTTGTAAGAAAATTACATACTCATCAGTCCTTCCAAAAGTACTATTTGTGCCCTTCACCTCGAATCCCATAGGATTGCTGACTAGGGCAAACAAAAACATTTCTTAGGAGAATTTATGCAGCTTCAACAGGTGGTCAGTCACTTCATAAAATGAGATATTTCTAAAAAGCGAGTCATAAACCTTCCCAACAAAAGACTCTTGCCAAGCAGTTGTGTTGGCGATTCCACCCCATAAATCCAAGGGAAGTAAACTCCCAGCTAAGCCGTAAAAAATGTACTAGGAAGTAGGTATTGCATAGAATTGGTTCGGAGCAATATATGACTATTTTGCCAAGCCCACAATAGATATCACATAATACACAAAGAGCCATGGTTAATCTCTTCCCTTATGCAAGTTCGATGGCTGGAGTTAAGCAAATAGGATTGATGTAGTAGTCATGAGCTGATGATGGATAGATAATGACTGAAAGATACAATATTAAGAACAAGACCAACTCCTATTCTGAAGCAATGCTTCTTAGGAAGGCTTCATCAACCCAAATATTCCACTTGGCCCAATCTTCAAGTGTGGGCATCTCCTTCACTTGATCTTTTAGATCAGAGATTCGCCCAAACAGCTGTGCCCAACCTACCTAAGAGAATTTGGTGCTAGAGCATTTCAATATACTGATTATGCTCAAAACACGGAATCCCAAACTTCCCATTTTGAAATACTCATTTGGTGGTAGATGCAAATCAAAAGGTTCTTCGATGACAGGTAACCCATAAACGACATTGAGATCCCACAGTGTGATGCTCATCTCACCACAAGGGAAATGAAAGGAATTGGTTGTCGAAGACTAGAATTAAATGAATCCACACATGACCTCCATAAGCATGTGGAACGGACTATGGGTACAGAGAATGGTATCATAAATGCTAGCTTGGCAAAAGCGTGCCTTCATGAATGGTTGTAGTATGCTCTGCCCAAAGTTTAAAGAAATTGTTCCTTGGTAATGTGCCTTTGAATCTCCCTCTTTCATCATTATAAACAAAATTGTAATCCAGAAGTATCGTCTTCCTTTGGTGAGGGGTCTCTATTGAATATTTATGAGGATCTAGCATCTCTTTGATGGTTGATAGGAAGTAGCCATCAAAAATGATCCTTCTCATCATAATGGGCGAAAGCATTAGCAGATAAATAACCACTCTCCATATCTTTTTAGTGAACAAAAGATGGCTAGGAATACAGAGCGAAAGGACAATCTTGACTTTTCATGTCCCTCATGGAAAGGTGCCGTATGGGGACCTTGTTTGTCGCTTTCAAAACTAGGGAGCTTTTGTCGAGAAATCTCCACATTTAACTAGATGAAATACTCTTTATCAGATTCTTTCATCTGATAATAGTGGATAACACTTTGAATTCGAGAGTTGCTAACCTGTTTCTGCTTCTTTTGCTTCCGCTATAATGGATGTTGCGGCAGAACATAAATTTCCTTTGGGCATGGTGATGCAGCAAGAACTTCCCTCTAGCACTGTGATGGAACAAGAACTTCACTCTAGCATTATGATATAATAAAAACTTTCCTATGTTGCAATGGGGTAGTAGGGACTTCTCTTTCCTTCAAGTTATCTTCTGACACTCCTATACATAGTCCAAGGGTAGTATTAGAAGAAGGAACTGCTTCAGTAATGAGAGGATCTGGGATGGAAATGCCATTTATGGCAATATCATCCGAATGACCATCTGCATTGTGCCCCCTTATGGAGACTAGATCAACATCACCAAGGACATGGCTTGGCTCATCAAGTCTAATAGGAGAATCATCAAGGTCCACACAATCAATTGAACCGATAAGCGAGGGAGATGCTTCTCTAATAATGGGCTCCATACTTATCAAAAAAATGCCAAGGAGAAGTGAAGTATGCTAGTAAATTCCTCATTCAAATTACAAAGGGATACATAATAACATGAAAAAAAATCAAAGAAGATTGAAGAAAAGATCAAAGAAGGAATACAACAAAACCTATGTATTCAAGATTTTTTCAACAAAATCCATGAATTTTGGGCCTTTTTGTGACAAAAACCATGTATTGGGGATTTTTCTAACAAAACCCATGAATTTTTGGGCTTTTTGTACCAAAACCATGTGTTAGAGATTTTTCCAACAAAACCCATGAATTTTGAGCTTTTCATAGCAAAAACTATGTATTAGAGATTTTTTCAATGAAGCCTATGGATTTTGGACTTTTCCAAAATTCCAAAGCAAAAGGATAATGTCATGGAAGAAAATTTATCACATTTAAAGTGATTGAAATGTCTAATCTAAGGTGTTGGAATTTTAGACTAAATTCCAAATGCTTAAGATTATTAAAGGCCGACTAGAAGTGAATGCTATTTCAATAAATTTCAAGGTCATCTCAAAACACAATGATTATGATATGATGGCTATAATGCAATTCACAAGTTATCA
This sequence comes from Pouteria campechiana, assembly GCA_036873735.1. Classification (NCBI taxonomy): domain Eukaryota; kingdom Viridiplantae; phylum Streptophyta; class Magnoliopsida; order Ericales; family Sapotaceae; genus Pouteria; species Pouteria campechiana. The sequence goes on from JAYJMB010007910.1 coordinate 100,071, forward strand.
ATCTTTGGGACTCTATATTAACCAAGTGAGCCAAAGCCAACTACAAAGGCTTGAAAGTTTACTAAATTGATGAAAAAAACCTAATTTAAGGTATTGAAATATTGATATTCCAAAGGCTTGAAATCATCAAGAATGTAATTCACAAGTTTTTTGCTTGAATGGCATTCAAATGTCACAATGTTTGCTTGAATCGCAAATAAAGATAACTCCAAGCATTCAATTCATAAGGTTTAATCTCATTTTACACATGTCAATCCAAAACAAGTAGGTTGTAATCAAATTTGGCCTACTAAAAGTGGCAAAACATTAAGCTATAGTGCTGGGCCATGCATTACAAGCCCGCCAGCAACATGGGCTGTGCGTTCACAACCCGCCAGCAACATGGGCCACGCATCCGCAGCCCGCCAGCAGTGTTGGGCCACTCGCCGAGAGCCCACCAAAGTAGTGTACAAGCCACGCTAATCGGAGCCCACCAAACGAATTGGGCTACGCATTTAGCAACCCATAGGTAGGCTATCTCCCAGCCTTTGGTTCACGTGTGAACAACTATCTTCCCCAAATCAGATAGAAATGGGTTCTTGCAGTGGGTTCTAAGAACGATCTTCCATCTGTTTATTTTGCAGCAAAATGTTTATAGACTTAAAAAAAAGGGGGTCTAGAAGATGAAAATGGAGATGTTATTTGGATTGTTTGGCTTAGCCAAGTTAGCAAGTTTGTTCAGATTACAGAAGTGTAGTGGCATGAACCAGCAATGGCAGAGTAAATTCTACAGCTTGATGAATATTCTAATCCGGGCGGCGCAAGCAGGGAACAAAAAGTCACCCTCAGTTGACAAAGG
>JAYJMB010007911.1:0-52086 GCA_036873735.1 Pouteria campechiana
ATGTAATTAAGCCCTAATCACTCAAGGTTAAGCCCTGCTTAATCTATGTATTAATGAGGCATTGAAATAATTTCAAAAAGATGAAATTAAGGATGGCAGCTAGGTAGTGTTATCTCACTAGACTAACAGGTTGGTTTAGCCAATTTTAGGCAAGTTTAAATCATATTTAAGGGATATTTTGAAATAATTTATTGATTGGGGATTGAAGAGGGATATGTGGGCTTTTTTTTTAAAATGTCCAAGATCATGTAAATTGGACATAAGGATCAAGAGCTATGATGCCACGAAGTGGGCCGCATGTAAACAGGAAAATGAAATTAAAGCTTATCAAGTACCCCTTTTGACTTTGATTAAAACATAATTAAATGATGTGATTTTGCAAAAATAAAAATAAGTGGCTATTTTCTACATATTGAAATAGAAATATGAAAATTTTTGTGGAAAAATTTTAACATTAATAGGTCTAAAAAATTCAAGGAAGTAAATACCCAAACATTCGCCTGCTGCCTATTTTATCAATTTTTGTTGATTTTCCTATTTTATTTTTTGTTCCTTCAAATGAAGTCATTTTGACCTAAAATTTTTACAAAAATTATATTATGTTAATTTTCATCTATGGAAAAATTTTTAGATAAAAATGAACAGTAACATTTCATGTATAATTTTTATTTTATTTTTTTGTATCTTATTTTTTTGCTCAATTTAAATTATTTATATCTCATATTTTGGTCTTACAATTTTCATACTATATGGAACTTAAAAAAATTTTAAGATCAAAGTTATATGGATAAATTATAAAACAAAGAATTTATTTTAGAATTTTTGTATATATGTTTTAACCCCAAGAGTGCTGGTATTTTTTATTTTTGGTGCCAGGTTGGCACGGAGCCCTATGTGGCTCATGTATTGATTTTAGGATGGCCATGATGCCAACATGTATCTACCATATGACGAGGAGTGGCATGGTTAGCTAGAGGCGGTTGTCTGGGCAGCCAATGTGGCCGAGGGTTGTTATTGGCCTGGATAGCCTATGTTCTTTGATTTGACTCGAGTAACTAATGTAGGCACATTTAGTGATCAACTAGTACTCTTCTGAGACTTGTGAGAGCAGGGTGCCACTATGCATTGTGGCTGTGTGGGTTTGGCAGGCTTCTAACCGGGATGGAGCCGACACACTGCAAAGTAAAAGGGTACTGTTTTGGATTTGGTGTGCCTCCCAGGGTGGAGTAGGTGGATAATGGTAGTGCAAAAATGAAATTACATAACATGCAATGAGAGCATTAAGTTGAAAAATCTGATTATTATGCTTTATTATATTAATGAAAATTATTTATGCATATGTATATGTAAATAAGTTATGAGATTCATGTGATATGTGTAGGATTTTTTGGCATGGGGGTGACAAGTCAAGTTTGAAGAGATATGAATTATGAAGCGGATCATTCTGAGGTAAGTAGGTTGTGCCTGTTTGCCTAAATTATTGGGTGGGGATAGTGATTATCTCCTAAGTGATTCGATAATATGCTTATATGTGAATATATTAATTGATAGTTATGTATGTGACTTAGATGGGATAGTAAATATCCCATTTCTTATTGCATTCAATGTGAATATGTATGAGAATTGGGATTAGTAAAAATCCCTAAATGTTATGATGTGTGCATGTCTTTGATTGTTATATAATACAAAGTTATGATATTTTATGTTAATGTATAGTTTGGGAGGGGATAGAAGATATTCCCTGCTTATAATTGCTATTGTTATTCTTGTGTATGGATGTTTGGATTAAGGGATCGTAGTTATCCCATGAATGTAAATTGTAATAAAGAACAAACTTCCCGCATATTTGTGGTATAAGGTAAAGATTGAATAACGTCAACTTTAGCTTTATATACCTCAATTCCCTTAGATGAAACAACATGACCCAAAACTATACCGTGTTCAACCATAAAATGACATTTTTTAGAATTTAACACAAGCTTAGTTTCTATGCATCTTTGAAGAATAAGTGTAAGGTTATGCAAATAATTATCAAAGGTGTCTCCATAAATAGTGAAATCATCGATAAAGACTTCTATGATATTGTCATGCTTGTCTTCCGAGGCGCGACCTACCATTTTTGCACTATAATTTACCACAATTTGCCCACTTTGAGGGTGGGGGTACTCGGGTTCCATTCCAGGTCACTTTGCCCTAAGGTCTATATTTCCCTTAAAAATTCCTAATATAAGGAAATATTCTGCCAAAATTTTAGTAGAATCTACCCTTTATTATCAATATTTAAAACCTGATATACATCACTTATCAAATAGATTCTTAATTTCAATATAAAACATGATCTTGTACATTTATCATCAAATATAATAATTGAATTAAAATCATAAAGTATTATCAAAACTCACTAAGTTGAACCATTTTTATCCACAACCGAGAATCTGCTTTGCACCCATGATGGAAATAAACAAATCTATATAAATGTCATATACATTTATTCCTATCATGACATGCCATATGATTACATTTAATATATGACATTGTAATTTTCAATTATAATTATACAATGATATTATCATTACATAAATACACACAAAGGGGTACCAACCCCAATCCATCATACATCATAAGTCTTCAATCTTTCTCAGAAATCCTTTACTTGACCTGTCAACCAAAAATTTAAACAAGAAGGCATGAGCCCAAGCAACTCAGTAAGTAGGCACAAATAATAAAAAATAAATATTCAATTCATAATTTAATAATTCAATCTAATCATAATCAATTACATAATAAAACAATCATACTATAAGGCTTAATCATCAATCTAACACATAAACCATGTCAAGATAAGCATATATGTCCATCAATTTATACCAAATAGGGAATCACTATCATTCCCATACAATCCATCCATCTCATTTCAATTCAATTCTCAACTTTAACATATAACAAAGGGATATTCTCTACCCCTGATTTTAGATATTTCTACCTAATCAAACATCAATTATTTCAATCCAATAGATATCTACTATCCCCGATCAAAACACACAAGCTCGAATTCAAAGAAATGGGATATTCATTATCCCCAACCAATCATATATTCAAATGAAACAAGGGGGTGCCTGCTTACCTACTGAGGAATTATCATTCACTCTTCCTACTCCATTCCTTTTCATCCTTCTCAGATCATCCTATACAGAGCAACATCCCATTCATTTACAAACATAGCTCGAACTAATTTATTGCTAATCATGTATACTTTCCAAATACATAATTGCATTGTCATCAATATATGATTAAAGGCAACATATTCAATATCTAATTAAACTTAAACTTAAGTACATTTCTAATAAGTAGTCATTCCTTCCCTTCTATAAGGGTCTTAGAGTTATAAGCATACTCAATTTATCTATTATTGGGACATTTTATAAAATGGCCAATAGGCATAATGTAAATCATACATTTCAACAAGAGCTCTTAAGGAATTCCATTTTTGATCATATGTATTCATCATATAACATAGCCAACTTATAATTAATTTCAATAACACTCTAATTAGATGTTTAATCTAATCAATTTGTAGCTTATATGACCATATACATAAATTCTCTTTAATCCCTACTTAGGGCATAACCTAAAATTCAATTCCACCCATCCAAATCAATCCACACATGTTCTAAAACATGTTAATCATGCCATTAATCATTTACCCCATGTTTAATTCAACAAAAATCATGCAACGCCCATATTTCACTATGCACAAGAAACCCTAATTCATATAAATCACAATTTCTCGTGTTAAATCATATAAATTACCCATGAAATCATTTCCCCCATGATTTCCATAAAAAAATTCATCATTTTCTCCCAAAAATTCCATAACTCCAAAACCCTAGTTCAACATAAGGTGTGAGTTTGAATGGGTAAAATTACTTACCATGCAATTTGAAGATGGTCTTCACCCATGAACAAGAATCTAAGCTCAAAGCTCCCATTAGCTTACTCCTCTGGCAAGAAATTGGATCTTCTTTCATTTCCACCATTCAAATGCCAAAAACGCATTTCCCTTACTAAGCTTGGATGATAATCCCTCAAAATCCACTTGTTTCCAAGTCTAAATAATAAAAACTTTGATCAAACGAGGCTAGGGCATGAAGTTTAGGACATGGGAGAAGAAATGGGATGGATACAAATGAAAACAGAATGGAGTTTTACCTTTAAAAAGTTGGATTTTTCGCTGCTCTGGCACACTACTAGACTAATGCCACGACATCAAAAACCTATGCTGTGGCAACAACTTGCTATATACCATTAAATTTTACTTATGCTGAAGTGATGCCATGGCATCAAATTTGGATGCCACAGCATCCTGTCCAATGCTGCAACATCAAATTCTGATGTCGTAGCATCCAACTCGCTAGATGCCTTGAAAAAGCATATTGTTGAAGTGATGCTGCAACATCAAAAACTAGTGTCATAGCATCAAAATTCCAATGTTGTGGCATCAGAATTCCAATGTTGCGGTATCAATTTCTGAAGCCTCAGCATCTACCTATTGGATCCCCAACCTGATAGCCAAAAACTATTTTGGTATTTTGAGCATATCTTTCACATACAACATCTAAAATGATATGATTCTTGAGGAATTGAAAAGAATCTTAGAGTTCTATCAATTTAATGTTAACTACTTTTTCCAAATCATCCACCAAATATGTAAAAATGTTTAATAACATTGACCCATCTCATTAATCTTGTTATTTTTTGGTCATTTGGAATAGTTTTGGTGTATTAGTCATAAATTCCTCATATGATATCAAAATCAAGTGATATTTATTCCATGGGATAGATAATTTCATGATATACAACTTCTCTGTTGAATACTATTTCAAATTAGTCCATCATCTATGTCAAAATTCAATCACAATGATCCCTTTTTCAAATTTAGCATTTATACTTATGCAAGATCATGATAGTCCCATTTTACATAAACATTTCAAACAGCATAATAATCACTTCCCACACATCACATACATGAAACAAAAATTTTTCATGCTATTCACCACCTCATTTGAGGTCAATTGCTCAAAATCACCTATTTAGTTCTTTTTAACTGAATTTTCTGCTATAAGTGACTCCATTTGCCATTTTCATTCCAAACTGCATCCAAGACTCAAAATAATGTTTCACACACATTATAATACATATAATAACTATCTTAGGCCATTCATATTGATCATAAATATGCTTTTTTCTACATTCACCATTTCAGTTCTTTTTCTTCTTATAGCCGTTATATAATTTAGATTGATGGAATTTATGAATTTCAAGCATCAAATTCTATCTATATCCACATGAGCAAATTTCAATCACCTCAAACATCATATAAGGCTATTAATTTAATGAAATTTCTATGATTTTATGAAAATCACCTATTAAGTTATTTCTACTTGAACATTTAACTCAATAGTTCAAAATTCCGAAACTATCTCAAAATTTTGATTTAATATCTCATACACATCACATTATACATAATAATCATACTACATTCATCATCTAAGTCATATCCATGACTTTATTCAAAATCATTACTTTGGTTCATGTCACTCCATTCAGTCTTCCAAAGCAATTTCTTTATAAAACACTTTGTATCACTTCGATTCCTCACTTTATTGAAATGCAATTTTTTTTTCCAAATTTCAACACCATAGGTGTTACAAATATGCTCAATATAACATAAAAATATGCTAACTATACACCTTTGGAAAGTGGCTGGGGCATTACAAAGAACAAAGGACATTCGACGATATGCAAAGCATGTAAAAGGTGTCTTTTCTTGACCCTCTAGAGTAATAGCAATATGGAAATAACCTGAATAACCATCAAGGAAGTAATAGTAAGAATGACCAGCTAACCATTCAAGCATTTGATCAATAAAAAGTAAATGGAAGTGGTCCTTACGAGTTATAAAATTTAATTTTCTACAATCTAGACAAATTCACCACCCTTTCTGAACACGAGTAGGAATAACTCATCATTCTGATTTTTTACAATAGTTATTCCAATCATTTTAGGAACCACTTAAACTGGGCTAACCCAATTACTATTTGAAATAAGATAAATCACTCCAACTTCAAGGAGTTTGAGAATGTCTTTTTTACTACATCCATCATGGATAGGTTCAATCTCCTTTGTAGTTAACGAGCAGATTTTGCTCCTTCTTCATGTAAGATATGATCCATCATGTGGATGGTCCAATTACTTTAATATTTGCAATTATCCAAATAGTTAGAATTATTGTATGATTTTGATGACAACAAAACTTGTCTTAAGAATTGATCTATGCTAATGATGATTTTAGTCTAGGAAGTTGAAATCAAGACAAATATACTTGGCATAAATAATCATTATTGTAATATTTTGAATGCAAGCATATTACATAAATTATTTTAGAGAATGAAAAATTCATTATGATCCATAGTGCATTAACCCTATTTATTATATGTTGGATTATAGATATATCATGTGCTTTATGAATTTCTCTCTTTAAGCTTTTATTGAAAAATACAATACGTGATTTATCCATGTTTTACAACTTGTGAAAATCTTGTAGGGATATATATATTTTGATAAATGTGCTTCATAGAAGATATATTTTTCTTTACATGAAAAAGAAATTGTGCTTAAATGAGCGTATAGATACAAAATCATGATTGCATATCCATGCTTTACAACTTATGTAAATTACAAATGGATAATTATATTGTGATTTACAATGGAAAATATGATGAAAAATGTCAAGCTAACAATGTGGCAAAAATGCAAAAATTTTCAAGTGCAAGTTCACTGCTACAATACTTTTGCTACAATAAAATGCTATAGTTCTCCTACAGTGACAAACGAAGTGTAAAGCTATAGATGAAGTGTCTATAGATTAACCTAGAGACAAAGTCTACTACATTATCAGACAAATTGCAAGAGACGAATCGATAGATGAAGTAGAAGCATTAGATGAAGTAATAGGTGATTTACTATAGTAAACCTACTACAGTAACTAACAAATGATTTCGAAGCATCAAACAAAGCAGTGGACAATTAACAGATGAAGTGCTACCGTAATCGACTATAGTAATGATGCTACAGTAACTCTGCTACAATGCAATAGACAAAGCTTCATTAGCAGATGAAGTAACAAATAAAGCAGTGCAGTGCTACAGTGATATGCTATAGTAATGCTACTTCAGTAACCAACAGATAAATATTCATTTGCTACATACTTCAGACGAAGCGGTGCTATAGTGATTTGCTATAGTAATGGTGTTACAATGAAAAAGTAATTATTTTCAAATGTGTTATTTAATGCTCTACAAAAGGCTTTCCACTTTGGTGCAATCATCTTCTTTCTGTCAAGAATGAGGTTGCAAACTTTCCAATAGATTAAGAACTAATCAGAAGATAATGCATTCCAATGGGAGAAAACCTCAATGTTCTTCTACATTAATGCTGCTCATCTACCTCTGTTCTCCACATTCGATCGAACCCATCTTCTCTAACGGTCATATTTTTTAGAAGAGTTATTTAAGGAGATATGCTGGGACATTTCAAAGGGGAAGGAGTTGAAGAAGAAAATGGGATTGAGCCTAACACCTTCCACAAATCTTTGCATCCCTAGGCCAAAAGCTTTGGCCTTCAAATATCATTCAAGAGCTATATTTTGTTTATACATTCAAGGCCTACTTCTTCAATATATCCAAGAGAGATCTCATGTGCTACAAGGAGTTATTCAAAGATAAAGTTCTTCCAAAGGATCATCAAGGAGCTTGAAGGTTCTAAATGACAAAAGCAAATCAACCAATAAGAAACCCATTCAAGTCTCCCAAGGGTTTTCACTCCAAGTGCTACAAAGATCTGAGAGCTTCAATGCCACATTAACACTATATCAATAAAGTTTGAAATCATTGTAATGTGCTTATTGTTTTATCATTTGTATTTGTGCTTTAACTATGTGTACTTATTAGCCTAGTCAGAGGCATATTCATGTACACAAAATACCTGCAAAGATAGAGTTTCTGATTAGCTCATGAAACCAGAGTTATATCCCTTAGAGCTAGAATTTAGAAGGGTGTTGGGGGACACTAGTTTACACCCATTGGAGTTGGAATCCAGAAGACACTTATTTATGCCCCCTAGAGCTGAAATCTAAAAGAGTGTCGGGAATACTATTGTATTTTCATTGTATGGGGTATAGTAGAACCTAAGGTATAATGAGTATGTGCTCTTAGAAGAGTAGATGTAGGGATGAGATTTCTAAATCATTATAAAAATTGTGTTGTTTATGTGTGTTTGTTTATTTGTATGATTACTTTACTTGTACATTATTACGTTATCATATATCTCATATTGCACAACACACAAGCACGAAAAGAGGAGAAGCAATCTTGTAGGGGACAAGCAAGAAATTTTTATAAACCCAATCCACCACTCCCCTCTTAGATTAAGCCATACTTAGGGAACCAATAAGTGGTATACAAGCAGACTATATAACTAATTGTAGAGATCTACATGGTTAACCCAATACTATCATCCTCTATGTTCAGCGAAAGATGTTCCACATCTCAACTTCCATATTATGATGGATCCATTCATGCACAATAGAAGAAGAGATTGGAAATTAGTCTTATGGCCAATGACATTGATTTAAGGAAAACTATTTTTATTGGCTTTGTTGAGGATGAAGAGAGAGCACTGCAAGACAATCTCAAGGCAATGAATGCCCTGCTACATGCTCTCTGCCCCACCATTTGCAACTCTATCTTAACCTATAAAAGTGAAAAATTAATGCTATAAAGGTTAAAGGAAATTTCTAAGGTGCAAAATAATTTTGTTGCAAGATGATACTAATCTTCCTATTAAGCTAAACATGAGTGCGACAAACCAAGTAGAAAGAAAAGCAGGAGCAACCTCCAACAGAAAAAGACTCATGGGTTAAGGGGGAGCAACCCAAAGAAGAGGAAGAAGAAAAGAAGATTGATCAAGTTCCACTAAAGGGAAAATGACTTCTTGATACTAGATGAAGAAGATGTTTAAACAAGCTCAAGATAAAGGAAAGGTAGGTGCAGGTATGGCAACTCGAACCAAATTCCTCTATATTTTTTTAATGTCCATACTTCATCCATTTACTCAATTGTTTCTGACATGATTTCATTTGTATAGAATGTTAAAGTTTAGTTTAGAACAACCTAAATCAAATGAACACATGATACAAAACCAAAACACAAATAGAATGTTAGAGACATCTAAGAAAAAGGGAACATTCATATAAGAAGCAAACAATCTAAGTAATGAATGAATTATTCAAAATGATGAAGTACATATCATCTTGTTGAGCAGTCTAAATTCTCAACTGTATACTATTCTGTATTAAAAGAAATTGCATTGATTAAATTTTGCATAAAGCTCACATCTGATTGATTTGCTAATGAAAGAAAAATCATAAGAATCTTTCAAGTCCATGCAGGAATAGCTTGAAATGAGTACTTACAAAAAAGAGAATGATGAAACATCCATATCATTTTCTCAATCCATACTTTCAAAGTGAAGAAAGAAAAAGGAAGCAACTAAGTCAATGGTCATCCATCAAACTGAAGTTCATCTTAAACAAATGTAGAGAAACATGCATATAATATACTTCGTCTATCATACGTAAGCTACAAACGAATAACCCATTTTGTCTGGGAATATGAAAAGACAATTTGTCTATGCCTTCATGAGTCATCTAGACCTCAAGGATTCATCTGTTACTTATCACAGACGAATTAAAAGACAAGCCACATGAAGAGATGATTCATCTGCACTAACTAGATTCATCTAATATTCATCTATGATGAATTAAAAGATGAAATGCATGGAGAGATGAATGGAAAGCTAGACAGATACTTTGTCTAAAAAATGATTCCAAACAGCACATGTTGAAATAAGGAATCAGGCTTGAAAACTTTAGTTATGAGCTCAACTACAAAATCTATAAGAAAGTGATAAAAGAGATAAGTTGTCCAACTTGATACATTTATTTAATGAATGGATGTATGATTTACTAATTTATATATTTTACATGTCTCTGAAAATGCCTACCTTAAATTTGAATGGATATGAATTCATTATTTCTAAACTAAATCATTCTAAGAATTTAAATTGATATGAAAAAAAATAACTAATACTTAAAATAATTATAGTCCCAAGGCATAGTCAAGCCTATTTGGGAAACCTCATAGTTTAAGGTCTTGAATAGGCATTCCATGCCTAGCTATTCCTTTTATAATCATCATTAAGGCTCGAATCCCCAAGATTGAAACAATTAACAAAATAACTTAAATCTTTATGAATGCTTAAATGTTATGCTTATGTCATGAATTACTGCATCTTATTTATTATTCCTACCATTTATAACCATAATGTTTGCAAGAATGTTTGAGCATATACATCATGAAATTGTATAGTGTGGAAATTTAAATAATACATGATAGTCTATTTCATCCCAAGTAGTTTTCTGCAATTCTCGCATCATCTAGAGCAACCTTTAGTGTTTTGATCATAATTTTCTCATATGGGCTCAAAATGACATAATTCTTCATTTCATGGATATATAATTACAAGGGCTAAATCTTTCATGTTAATAATATTTTCTGAATCAGCTTCTATCTTGAGGCATGGGCCCTCAAAATCACATCTTCCTATAGATGAATTAGCAGACAAAGTGTAGCTCTAGAGACAATTTCACTATTTTAACAATAATGTTCTTATAAAAACTCAAAATTAGGTGATTTTTGATGCATTAGAAAGATAATAACAAAGAATACAACTTTTATGTTGAACATATTTTCCAAATATGAGTCCATAAGTACCAAAATTTGCCTAAATATGCTACTTTGCATTGATAAAATTCTTTGGAGATTAAATCTTATATTGAATACTGAAATATGATTCTTAGATGATTTTTTCAATTGATGAGGTGCATAAATTATGGTATGAATAGATTTGAAAAAGCACATGTTAAGCATATAAGGATATACAAAAGGCTTATAAATTTCTAAAGATAATTGAATGAGTGTGGTCTAGGTAAGCATGAAAAGTGATATCATTTTTAGATTACCCCCCTCTATTCAAGTTCCAGAATGAGATGCCTTGTAAGAAGAAATAATGATGTTTCTTACAAATTTGATCTCAAATGAATTAAGAAGAATTTTCCTTGAAGCTCCCTAGGATTAAATACTAAAATTTATTTGCTTTTGATGATCTATTTAGTTTAGGTTAGAAGAAACTAGCATTCCTAAAGATATATTTGAAAAGTTGCTAATTTCTAAGCATATAAATTCAAGGAACTTGAGAAATACTGAGAAATATTCAATTCACATGTATACCATATCAATATGTGCTATATAAAGAGTTGAGTAATGTTGAGCACTTTCTTTGGAGATTTGGAGTGCTTTCACTTCATCATTTAGCTTGTCTATGATAAGTAATAGATGAAGTTCTTTTCTCACTATTCACCAAATGAAGTGGTGTTGTCTGCTAGTTTATCTATTGTAAGTTATAGATAACTCTTGATATCATAGATAAGGTTTCTTCATAACTGACAAATTGACTTTGTTTATTAATTTGTCTGTAGAAAGCTATAGACAAATCTGGAAGGCGTAAACAGATATTACCTTCATATTTACATGTCTCAATCTACTTTCCTAAGAAAGGAGCATAAGAAACTTAGATTGTTGTAACACCTATGGTGTTTGAAATCTACTCATATGAAAATGGGTAGAGTTTACTCTATGAATTTGATAAATGTCATTGTTTTAGGCTATATAAAGTCAGTGAGACGGAAAAGAATTAAAATGGTGAATTTGGGAAAAAGAATATTTATGATCAATGTGAATGGTCTAAGATAGTTACTATATGTATCGTAATATAAGTAAAATATTATTTTGTGTCTTGGATGCATTTTGGAATGAAAATGGCATACGGAGTCACTTATAGCAGAAAATTCGGTTAAAAAGAACTGAATAAGTGATTTTTGGCAATTGACCTCAAATGAGGTGGAAAATAACATTAACATATTTTTTTTCATGTATCTAATGTGTGGGAAGTGATTATTATGATGTTTGAAGTGTTTTATGTGAAATGGGATCATTGAAGGCTCGTATAAGTACAAATTCTGAATTTGAACAGTTCCTTGAAATGAATGGGTTATTGCTTGAGTTTGGGGGTGAGAATTAATTTATTAAATGAGTATTTGAGGATGATTATGCATGAAATTAATGGGAAATATATAATTGAAAGTCTAAGAATGAAAGATGAGAGAAAAAGTGAAAATTTTGGAAGAAAACTAAAGAAGCATAAGTGTACATTATGAATATGCTAAATTTGTAAAAGGGTTCATTATGATTGAATTTTGACATATATAATGGTATAATTTGAAATAGCATTTAACATAGAATTGTAGATCATGAAATTATCGGTCCAATGAAGAAAAATCACTCGATTTGAATGTGATATGAGGAAGTTATGACTAATACACTAAAACTATTCCAAATGACTGAAAAATAATGACATGATGATTTGGGTCAAATTTATTTAATTTTTTAACATGTTTGGAGGCTGATTTGGAAAAAAATTTAACATGAAATTTGTAGCCCTTGATGTATCTTTCAAATGCTCAAAAATCAGGTCATTTGGATATCATATGTAAAAGTTATGCTCAAAATACTAACAAGGTATCGAGACAAAACTTCTTGGTCATGGCAAGGCATTTCTCTACCACGGCAAGGCTCTAAAAAATCAATTTTTGGGCATACAGCAAGCCCTTGCTACTGCAAGGCAATTTCTTACCGCGGTAAGGCAATTTTCTGCCACAGTAAGGCTTTAAAAAGTGCATTTTTGGCCCGTCCAGCAAGTCCTTACCGCAATAAGACTTTTCCTTGTGCGGCAAGGATTCTATGGCACACCAGAGTACCTAAAAATTTTGACTTTTTAAGCTTGAAACCCATTTTATTTTTCATTTTTTTATTCTGTTCTGCTTCCACAATGCTGTTCTTCTTCCCCTAGCTCGATTATACCTTGTTTAGCACCTATTTTGCTAGAGAGCATGGGGATTAAAATGGATAATCATGCGAACATTCCTTTTGGCTTGAGTTTTTAGAATTTGGGTAGTGGAGAATGGAAGAAGATCCATTTTTGTACAAATGGAAGGTGCTAATTCGAGTTTTAACCTTAAATTCTTGCTCATGAGCGACAGCCATACATGGATTTGGCAATAAGTTGCTTTTCTTTGGCCAAAATTATGATTTTACTAAACTAAGGTTTTATAGAAATTGGGAAGAGTAGAATTAGGGTGAGATTACATTGTTTATGTTGATTAAGCATGGAAGGAGGGATTAATAGATTAATATTGTAATTGGGTATGAGAATCCGTGGATTTGGCATGCCAGGGTTTCTACCCAATCTATGAAATGTAATTCCCCCAATTTGGTAGTTTATAAGTAATAATTATGGGGGAAAATGATTAAGACAAGAAATAAACTATTTTGAGATTTTTTTGGGTTGTTTGGGAATGAAAATTTTAATTTTTTGATAAAGAGCCAATTTGGGTTAAAAAGGATTTTGACTGTAAAGTGTTTAAGTGACAAATTGGGTGAGTTGAGGACTTAATTAGCTGATTTATTTTGATAATTGAGGTTAATGGCATGTTAAATATGTTGTATGAGGATTTAGATTTCTTAGAGTTAAATATGGAAATTATTTAAGATTCTCTATTAAGATATATGGGTTTAGCCATCAATCATATTCAGTGGTTTGGAAGAAATCAGTTCAAGCTATGTTTGTAATGAATGAGATTTTACCCTGTACAGGATAATCTGAAATGGATGAAAAGGTATAGAGTTGGAGGAATAGTTTGGAGCTGAGAGCCCAAGGTAAGTAGGCATTTATTTTCATTGGATGGCTAGGAATAATGTATATCCCATTTATTTGAAAGTTGGGCATGTTTGTTAAATGCATGGGGATTAGCCCATTTGTATGAATTTTAGCATGTATATTTTGGTTGGGGATAGTGGATATCTCATGTTTGATTAAAATTGATGCTTAGTTTAGTGTAGATGGTTAATGTGAAGGATAGATAAGATTCCTTCGTTGTATGTTTAATTTGAAGAATGGTTCAATATGAGCTTGATGGATTGGATGAAAATAACATGAAATTCTTGAATTGGTAATATTGATGAACATATATCCATTTATGATTATTTATAAGGATGAATATTGATTATTTGCTAGGAAATGTGCTAATTATGAATTAATTATTGTTTAATACATTCATCTACTTACTGAGTTGCCCAGACTCATGCCTTCTTATTTTATATTTTTAGCTGACAGGTCAAGCAATGGACCAAGGAAGATAGTAATTTGTTGACCTAATATAATTGAGATTGGAATCTCGTTGTATGTGTATAATTGTAATTAATAATTTTAATTATTGTATAATAATAAATGAAGTATGTAAATGATGTGTATGGAATTGTAGCGGTATGTCAGATTAGTATTGTAGATGAATTGCATGTAAATTAGCAAGTTTATTTCCATCATGATTTAACCTAGATCTTAGGCTATGGGAATGTGGGTATGTGTGTTTTAGAAATTATTTCATTGATTTATTTGAGGTTAATGTATGGAACGATTGTACAGGTTTGAAGGGATGACATTCAAAGGAGGCTCTACCAAATTTTGGGTAGAGCACCCTATCCTAAAAGTGGGCAAGTTGAGGTGAAAATATAGTATAAAATGGTAAGTCGCACTTTGGAAGGTGGGGCATAATAGAATGGTATCAATGCCAATGAACTTCTCTAAGAGATAAGTTTAAGTTGAGAGATGATCCTAGAATCATGATGGTGTTGGATTTTGGAAGAAATAGATAATGACATGCCAATAAGAGTATATGAACTTTTGAGAAATATAGAAGAACATAGAAATGGAAAGAAATGTTATTTGTATGTTAAAGGCATGAATTATGGAATTGAGGCACTAATGAATTCATAGAAATGATAAATTGATAGAAATGGTGTAGTGATGATCTAAATCTGAGTTGATTCATTCTTTGATTAAGATGAGATGACAAATATTTGTGATGATCTAGGTAGCGCAGTGAAGCATGATGATGCTTATATGCATCTTGTTTGAATATATAGTTTGTTATTAATTTACAATGTATGTAGATTTGAAATAATGAAACTGTGAAAGTTTCATGAATAAATGTTGGTAATTGAATTTGGTTTGGTTGTTTAATTGAATTGTGATGAAATCATTAGATTACTTTAATCAAAATGGTTGTGTGACTTTTGTTGGCTGTTGAATTGTTTTGATTGAAGGTATATAAGGAATTTTGAGTTTGGCTTCATGTGTTTTATTGTTATAGTTGGTTATTGTGAATGATGATATGTCAATGAATGTTTTATTGAATAACTTTTCTTGTGAATAAGTGGATTGAATGAATTATTGGATAGGGGTAGTGACTATCCCCTTTGTTTGATTATATGTGGGCTATTGTAAGTGATGGGCTGATCTTATGAGTTAGAGGGATAAAAGTTTGTATTTTAAGTATTCATTTAGAAAGCTGTTCATTTAGTAATTTGTGGAATTATAGTGTTATTGTGATAAGGTATAGTATGATGAAATGAAGTGAAATGTGATTAATGAATTTGTATACTTTTAGGATTATTTGATTGAGAGAAGAATAGAATCATACGTTATGACCTGTCTTTATAAAATGAGGATTACACATTCTAATTAGATATGGGGAGTTTGCTATTAGCCCATTAGCATAACCTATAAATGTCACTAAATCTTCAAGTTTTGTCATCATCAAAAAGGGGGAGAATATTAGAATTATTGTATGATTTTTATGAAAACAAAACTTGTCTTAAGACTTGATCTATGCTAATTATGATTTTAGTCTAGTAAGCTGAAATGAAGACAAATATGCTTAGCATGAATAATCGTTATTGTAATATTTTAAATGCAAGCATATTACATAAATTGTTTTAGAGAATGAATAATTCGTTATGATCCATAGTGCATTAACCTTGTTTATTATATGTTGGATCATAGATACATCATTTGCTTTATGAAGTTCTCACTTTAAGCTTTTATTGAAAATTACAATATGTGATTTATCCATGTTCTACAACTTGTGAAAATCTTGTAGGGATAAACATATTTGGATAAATGTGCTTCATAGAAGATATGCTTTTCTTTACATGAAAAAGAAATTGGGCTTAAATGAGCGTATAGATACAAAATCATGATTACATATCCATGCTTTACAACTTATGCAAATTACATATGGATAATTATATTACGATTTATAATGAAAAATATGATGAAAAATGTCAAGCTAACAATGTAGCAAAAGCACAGAAACTTCCAAGTGCAGGTTCGCTGCTATAGTACTTTTACTACCGTAAAATGCTACAGTTCTACTATATTGACAGATGAAGCGCAAAGGTATAGACAAACCTAGAAACAAAGGAAAACAAAATTATTAAGTTGCACAAGAACATCCTCAACTACACCTTTAAGATAGGTATTGGATCTGTTAGCCAATTGAATCATAATACTATTTTATTCAAAGGTCCTAGTTTCAAAGAAGATTATAAAAAATATGGCATAACATTAATGGAATTTCCTAAATCTAACATGGATTTCTTAAGTCTAGTGTTACCTATCATACAAGGGATAGTGATAAGCTCATAATATATCATATTTTTATACATAAATTCCCATGTTTTGGATCCTCTTTTGATGTGACTTTAGTGTTTCTATTGACATTTAAGTAAATATTGCACTTAATGGAGTTTATTTATATTTTGGGTGTCAAAATCTGTAAAAAGAAGATGAAGATTATAAAAGGCATTACTTTTAGGAAAATTCTGGTACTGCTTAAGTCAATCTGAAAAATGTGTTCAACATGAAAGTTTTAGCCTTTGTTTTTATCTTTCCAACATATCAAGAATCACATGATTCTGAATTTATATGAGAAATTTGTGAATAAAATACTAGGACTATCTCCAAAAGCTAAAATTCAGTCTGAAAGTTCACTTAGTCTAAAATAGTAACAATTTCAAACATTGTCAAAAGGTTTCACTTCAAGGTGATATGTGGAACCGGGAAAACTAATTTAGAAAAAGTGATAAAAATGAAAGTTGTATCTCTTTAAATTATCTATCCAAAAAATTATGGATTATTTAATTCTAAGTTTTTATAAGAAAGTTATGATCAAAATATTGAATCAAATCCAGAACTGCTCAGTCCAAAAAATAACTTCGAACAGGCGGAGTGATTTTGGACACAAACGCAATTTCACCACTTCAATGTTCGAAAATTAACTTCAGAGAATGCAAATATTTTTGACAAGGGCAGAAAACATCTTGGGATGAAACAAAGAGTGAAACAAGGAATTTTGCATGTTTTGAAGAATTTGAGACGTGCGCAGGTTGGGGTACACTTGAAGCTGATTTCTGAGCATAAGTTGTGTTGCAAATTTGGAACCTAAGACATACAACAACTTAGTTATTTTTAGAACTCCTATTTTTATGCATTGGAAACAACATGAAGCTATCTTTTTGTGTGGAAAGACTAAATTGAAAAGGATCTCTATGTGTAGAGATATTGCAATTCGTGAAGGAGATCTACTAAAACCCTGCTACTTGGGTTATTTAAAAGGACGTCGAGAACAAAGTGACACACATAGAGAGAGACTGCCATAGAGTTGTGTATGCGAGAAACAAAGGGAGCAAGAGAGATTCAATGTTCTACAACATGCATATTTTGTAGAGTGATCTTTTTGTTTTTAGCATGAGCTAATTTTCTTTTTCTAGGGCGAAGATGTATTCCTCATTGTTATTCTATGATAAACAGGGATTGTTTGTTGATTAATTTAGTTTTATCTTATTTCATTCATTGGGTTTATTATAATCATTTGATTTATTAAATTGCCTGATCACTAATTCAATGAATTAAACTGATTGTTTATTATTATGGTTATGGTACACACCTTATGCTAAACCAATCTATTTAGGTCTATAAATTTCTTTTTATCTTAATGGGTTTTCATCTCAATTATGCTACATATCATAAGTAATTGGAAGGAGTGAAATTACTTGATTTAAACCCACACACCTAATGATAATAATCATATATTTCATAAAACGAACCCATGATAATAAATTGATGCCAACATCCCAATAACATAGGGTGTCATTGAGTGGTAAAATTGGATCCCTACACTCTTGTAACTTGAGAATCTCTTTTACATTACTCAATGTCACCATTTCTATTATAAGTTTGTTTATTCAATCTCCACTTCAACTTGTTGATTTAGAGTAGTTTTATTTCAGTGACTATATCTAATTAAATCAATTTAGATAGTTCTCTATGAGATTAACCCTTGCTTTGCACACTGTACTGCCATAAACTCGTGCACTTGTAAGGAATTATAATTTGACCATCAAATTTTGGCGTCATTGCCAGAGAATTAATCTCAAATTGATTTGATTAATTTAGTTATAATTTTTCTTTTCCATATTGTATTTTATTGTATTTAAGATTTCTAGTTGTTTAATTTTTCTTTCTTTCTTTTATAGAATTGTAAATGCAAGATTGATGATTACTAAATCTAGTGTTATTTCCATTGAACGATCGTATTAACAAGATTGAAAAATAACCAGAGACTATAAGTGAAGGAGAAGAACAAATGGATGACAACATAGACAATAAAGTGGCTCAAAAAGCTTAATAGTTGATGAAGGAATTTGCTCGCTCAACTATTGGAAGTTCACCCTCATGCATTATTTTGAATGAAGATGCCAAGAACTATGAGCTAAAGCATATACACTTTAACATGCTTCCTTCTTTTCGTGGTGTATCAGTAAAAGATCCCTTAACATTCATGCATGATTTTTACTCTACTATTCAAACTTTTAATTTGCAGGGTCTAAGTGAGGATCAGCTACACATGGGATGTTTCTTATACACTTTGAAGGATGCAGCAAAACTTGGTTCATGTCATTGGCTCCTAGAACACTTACCACATGGGATGTAGTTTACAACAAGTTTATTAGTAAATTTTATTCCCATGCTAAACTGTAGAATTGAGAAGTAAGATTGTAACTTTTTCTCAGATGGATGGTGAAGCATTCCACAAGGCTTGGGAAAGATTTAAAGTGACACTAATTTAATGTCCTCACCATCAATATCCTCTTGAGTTGCATAATCAATTCTTCTATGATGGATTGACACAACCAAGCCATGGTTGATAATGCTGCAGGTGGAGACATGGGAGAAAATACACCAAAGGAAACATATGATCTATATAAGATGCTTGGAGCAAACTCACAATAGAAAAGTGTTAGAGGTAGGTCTAGAGAAATGTATGAAGTGAATTTTAATATTGAACTTTCTATGCAGGTTTTAGAGCTTACCAACCAGATGATGATAATGTGCTCTATGATAAGGAACTTGAAACAACCTGCCCCTACTGAGGTATGTTCAATGTGTGGTATTTCAGGTCACTCACCTAATGTTTGCCCTACCAATGAAAACTTTGTAGGAGGATTCGAATAAGAAAATGCCATGAATTTCTGTAACCAATGACCTCATAATGATCCTTATTCAAGTACATAAAATCCTGGTTGGAGAAGTCATCCAAATTTTTCATAGAACAATAATCGGAATCAAAATCAAGCTAGAACTTCTTTTTAATCAAAGAAGCCTCCTCTTGAAAAAACTATGGAGAGTTTCATTCAAGCAACTCAGACACAATTCCAAAATAATGAAACTAGATTCCAAAACAAAAAAATAAGATTTTAAAACATGGAGGCATCTATGAGAAGATGGAGACACAGTTGGGGCAGATTGCAGAAACTATGCAGAGTCACACACCTGGAAAGTTGCCAAGTTAGCTAGAGCAAACAAAAGCAATCATAACATTGAGAAGTGAAAAGGTAATTAATAACATGGTAAAAAAACTAATGAATCTAATGCTTCTACTAGAACTAAGAGTTCATTTCTATTTCAGGTGTCAAAATCTATAAAAAGAAGTTAAAGACTACAAAAGGCATTACTTTTAGGCAAATTCTGGTATTAATTAAGTCATATTTGGCAAATGTGGTCAACATGAAAGTTTTATTATTTGTTTTTATCTTTTAAACACATTAATAATCACATGATTCTGAATTTGTATGAGAAAG
Source organism: Pouteria campechiana (assembly GCA_036873735.1). Lineage (NCBI taxonomy): Eukaryota > Viridiplantae > Streptophyta > Magnoliopsida > Ericales > Sapotaceae > Pouteria > Pouteria campechiana. The sequence continues at coordinate 20,277 of JAYJMB010007911.1, forward strand.
TTATGTCTAAAACACTAGAACTATCTAAAAAGCTGAAAATCAGTCTAAAAGTTCACTTAGTCCAAAATAGTAACAATTTTGGACATTGCCAAAAGGCATCACTTTGAGGTGATTCATGGAACTGAATGAGGCTAATTAAAAAAAATGATCAACATAAAAGTTTTACCCCTCAAATTATCTATCCAATGAATCAAGAATCACTTAATTCCAAGTTCATACTAGAAAGTTATTATCAAAAAACTGAAATAGATCTGGAACTACTCAGTCTAAAAAATAACTCCGGACATGCAAAGTGGTTTCAAATAGAAATAAAATTTTGCCACTTCAATGTCTAGGAATTAAATTTGGAATCCAGGAATTTTAGACAAAGGCAAAAAATAGCTTGGGATGAAACAGAGTGCAAAATAGGGAATTTCATATGTTTTGAAGAATCTGAGACATGCATAATTTGGAGTATATTTAGAAGTTGACTTCTAAGCATAATTTTTGTTGCAAATTTGGAACCCAAGACGTGCAATAACTCAATTATTTTTATAACTCATATTTTTATGCACTGGAAACAACACAAAGATATCTTTTTGTGTGGAAAGACTGAGTTATTCTTAGAAGAGGATTTCTATGCGTAGAGATATTACAGTTTATGAAGGAGTTCTACTAAAATACTATTGCTTGAGTTATTTAAAGGGACATCCAAAATTGAGTCATAGAGAGACAAAAAGATATAGGCACAGAGTTATGTACATGGGAACTAAAGGGAGCAAGAGAGATTCTAAGTTCTGTAACATTCATATTTTGAATAGTGATCTTTTTGTTTTTAGCATAAACTAATTTTATTTTTCTAGAGCAAAGATGTAGCCCTCATTGTTATTCTATGTTAAATGGGGATTGTTGGTTGATTAATTTAATTTTATATTGTTTTATTTTATTACAATCATTTGATTTATTAAATTGACTAATTACTAATTCTGTAAATTAAACTGATTGTTTGAGAATGTGGTTATGGTACATACCTTATGCTAAACCAATCTATTTGGTTCATTAAAGTTCTTCTTATCTTAATGGGTTTTCACCTCAATTATGCTACCCACCATGTGTAGTTGGAAGGAGTGAAAATACTTGATTTAAACTCGCACACCTAGTGATAATAATCATATATTTCATAGAACAAACCTGAGATAATAAATGATGCCAATATCTCAACAACATAGGATATCATTGAGTGGTGAAATTGGATCCCTAGACTCTTGCAACCTAAGAATCTCTTTTACATTATATTTATTCAATCTCCACTTCAACTTGTTGATTTAGAGTAGATTTTAGTAACTATATTTAATTCAATCAGTTTAGACAGTTCTCTATGGGATCGACCCTTGCATTGCCCATTATACTGCTATACACTTGTGCGCTTGTGAGAAATTATAATTTGACCATCAAATAATAAACTTACCTTGATCTTTGTACATTATAGGGAGTTTTCTTTAAATGACTATAAAAACATTCTCTTCTACTCTTACCTTTTTGCATCCTTTAAGTTTCTATTTCTCCTTTATTATACACAATTCTTTTAGGAATTTAGCATAACAAGGTACTTGTTTAATGACACCTAAAAGTGGAATATTTATCTCGTATTTATGAAATGTCTCATATACATCCCTATTTTGCTCATCTTTTTGAGATTCTCCTAAAGCCTGAAGAAAAGGCGGTACTAGCATATAGTCAGAAAGAGGTGGAAACTTGTGTTAAGTTATGTCATTATCATTGGAAATGTTCATATGTAACAACGCCTTTGTCCTTTTCTTACTCCATTGCTGTAGGAGTTGTCTTTGATAGAATCTCAACCTCTTTACCTCTTCTCAAAATGATTGCAAGTGCATTTTCTCTAGGATTTACCACTGTTTTAGAGGGCAATTTCCCCAAACTTTGTGCCATTAACTGACTAATTGCAGTTGCCATCTGACTTACCTAGTTGTCCATACTTTGAATACTAGCCCTCACTTTTTATTGAAATTGTTTCATTTCCTATTAAAATTGCAAAGTATTAGTGGCAAGAGACTTAACAATATCTTCTAAAGACATACTAGAGTTAGAAGTTTATCTTGACTGTTATCTATGGATGTATGACTACTTATATTGTTAGGAACCTGGGAATATTTGAGTAGCAATCTGATTTCTTGTGAATTTCCATAATTGAAATTGGGGTGATTCCTCCATCCTGAGTTATAAGTGTTAGAATAAGGATCGTACTTTCTTTATAGTTGTTCATAAAAATCAACCATCACATTCGCTTGGTCAATGGGCTCCTCTTAAAGAGTTGGGCACATACTAGTTGGATGCCCCACTATTGAACAAATTTCACAAGCCTTCACCATTTGCGTATTACCTACAATCATTTGATGAACAAGAGAAGTTAGATTTTCTATTTGCTATTCAAGGGATGAAATATTTACCTCATTAACAGGCTTGGATAGAGAGTCAAGCCTAGTGCCAAACTATTGTGAATTTGCTACCATATTTGCAATCAAGTTTATTGCACCTTTAGGAATTTTATCCACCAAAGCTCCTCCACTAGCAGCTTCAATCATGCTTTTATCAATGGGTAGAGAGCCCTCACAGAAATACTGGATGAGTAGCTACTCACTAATCTAATGATGGGGGCAACATGCACACAATTTCTTGAAATGTTCTTAATATTCGTGTAAGGATTCTCCAATATGCTGTCTTATACCACAAATCTCTTTTCGAATGTTAGCCACCCTTGAAGCTTGGAAATATTTTTCCAAAAATAACCTCTTCATCCCATTTTGGTAATACTCCCGAAGGGTAAATAATAGAGTCAATCCTTAGTCAAATCCTTCAAAGAGAATGGAAAGATTCTTAATTTAATTTTGCTCTTCAGTCACCCCCATGGGTTTCATACTCATGCATACTATATGAAACTCCTTTAAATGCTTGTGAGGATCTTTACCTACAAGACTATGAAAAGAGGGTAAGAGATGTATTACTCTAGATTTTAATTCAAAAGTAGTGGTAGCATCTAAAGTAGATAATGTTATGTATAAGGGTTGTTGATTCAAATTAGGGGCGACAAGCTCTTTCAAAGTTTGATTTTTGGCCATGATTTCCTCCTCTTCTAACTCAAAATCAATAACAAATAGGGAATCAAGAGGTGGATCATTTTCTTCAAAATTTCTCCGAGCTTCACTCCTTAACTTGTGCAAAGTTCTCTCTGTTTATGGTTCGTACTGCAAATATCTTTGGTTTGGTTAGAAGATCAAGTTATAGTCATAAAAAAATAAAGAAAACTCTAATAAACCATAAAGATAAATCAAGATAAAGCCAAAAAAGAAAATTTTTAAAGATTTGAAAAATAAAATAAAGGTCACAAGACCACAAAATCAACTAGAATTACTCCCCGATAATGACGCTAAAAATTTTGTGTGTTGTCACAGACAAACAAATTTAAAATCTATACTAAAAGAAAATTACCTGTAGTAGAGCAAGGATCAATCCCACAAAAAGTATCTAGTCTAGTTTTATGCAATGTGAACAAGAATGAGGGATAGATAGAAGAAATCTAGAGTTAGTTATGACCATATAGAGATGGTCAGATATAGTCTGTGCCCACCTTCTTCTGATTCTTCAAAGCCCATAGAATCTTTGCTTTCTTGTCAAATATTTGACTTGATCCTCTTATATTTAGGTGAATATTTGTAAATATTAGAATGTGAACTAATTTTAAATCTAAGTCTAAGTGACTGATATGAAGGTAATTTTCTTTTTCTCTAATTTCATCTCCTTGTAGCTCAAAAAACAACCTTGCTCTAGTGTTAGGCCATTCAATTTGTTGTTTTACAATCTTAGGCAAATTGAAAATTTCCCTTATATTATCAAGAGATTATCTTTGCTCCTCGTATCCATGACTTCTGTATGTTATAGTTACTCACTAAAATTCTCACCATCCTTGTATAGCATTTATCTGTATAACTCAAGAAATCTTTCCATCCTTGGTATCTAATCCATTTTGATACCTCTAGGTTTAATCTAGTTTCTCTAAAAAAATCAAAATCAAAGATTTTTTCTCTTACAACTCGCTTATTTTTAAAGTTCTTCACAAATCTACAATAAGCAAAATCATTGTTATTGAAGATTACCTTAAAAATGTAATCTTCAGATCTCCTCCTCTTGGTTTGAGTTACTTCTTTTGTGCTTTCCCTTCTTTTTCTTCTTCTTCTTTTGGACTCTATTGATGCAGAGCCCACTGATTTGCTTGTCCTCTTAGTTCTCACCATTTGCAGCAAATGGGATTAGGGTTTTAAGAGAAAAAGGGTTTTAGAGGAAAGGAAATGAGTGTTTCTTGAAATGGAATGGAATAGAGTTTGCTTGAAAGTGTATAGGGTTATTCAAAATGGGCATGAATTTGAATTGCCTCATCTAAAGTTAGATTTCAAAGCTTGATTATGGAGCTTCAGATGTTTTGGAATGGATTTCATGTACTAGAAAAAGGTTTTGGAGTTTTCGATGTTCCAAAAATGCTTTATCTTAAGCTGAAAGGTTTTAGAGGGGGAAGTTATGCTTCAGATAGTCTAAAATGAAGTTCATCCCTATCTTTAGATGTTTTGAAGTAAAATTTCAAAACTTCTGAAGGTGTCTATATCTTTTAGATTTTGGAATTTTATGTAATAAGATACAAAACAACATCTGAAGAACCTTTAGACCTTCTGAAAGAACTTCTGAAACTAATTTTTGCTAGAAAATCTAAGTAAAATATGAAATATGGCATTTAAGATCATTAAAAAATATAATTAAGAACATTTCATTAACTTACATTCATACATAGAAAAATCATTGAGAACATGCAACTAAGAGCATTATATAATGATCATATGATGAACAATTTATGCACATGGATCTAACATACCTAGCTCCCTTCTAATATTGCAAAATCTATCCTCTAGGAGTGGCATAGTGAAAATATCTACTAACTGATCTTTAGTTGGTACATATTCCAAGCAGATATTGTGGTTTTGCACCTGATCTCTAATAAAATGGTCTCTAACTTCTATGTGTTTAATTTTAGAATGTAGAACTGGATTCTTTGTCAATATAGTTTCAACCAAAATCACTCAATTGTTGTTTTATTCAGAGGATCTAAGCATAACAATTGCTTGCAGCTACATACTCAGCTTCAATAGTTGATAATACAACATATGTCCATTTCCTAAAGAACCATGATATGATCATGCTTCCCAGAAACTGACAAGATCCTAAGGTATTCTTTCTATCTACTTTTTATCTAGTAAAATTTGCATTTGAATACCCTACTAACTCAAAATTTAAACTTTTTGGATACCATAAACCAAGGTTTGGTGTATCTAAAAGGTCTCTAAAGATTCTTTTAAAAGCAATGAGATGTGATTCTTTAGGATCTGACTTGAATCTAGCACACATACAGTCACTAAACATAATATCTGGTCTATTAGTAGTTAAATACAAAAGAGATCCTATCATACTTCTATACAACCTTTGACAAATAGATTTACCTTTTTCATCTTTATCCATCTTGATGGACATTAGATGGACGTGCTCATTGGAGTTCCTAGTGGCTTTCCTTCTTCTAATTCAAATGTCTTCAGGAACTCCTTGGTGTATTTGACTTCGTGGATGAAGATTCCTTCTCTCATTTGTTTGATTTGGAAGCCCAAAAAGAAATTTAGTTCTTCTATCGACCTCATTTCAAACCCTCACTACATAACCTTAGAAAACTCTTAACATAATTGATGGTTCAAATTATAATTCCTCACAAGTGCACGAGTGTATAGTAGTATAATGTGTAATGCAAGGGTTGATCCCATAGAGGACTGTTATACTAATTCAATTATATCTAGTCAATAAACTAATATTATCTTAAAAAGATATAATGGATGCTAAATAAACCTAAGTATTAAGTGAATAATGGAAGACAATGGAAGTGCACAAGAGATTAATAGGTTATAAGAGTCTAGGGATCTAATTTCAGAATGTTGGATTTAATACATTATCTTAGGTTGGTTCTATCAAATATAAGATTATTAACATTAGGTGTACGAGTTTAAATCAAGTATTTTCACCCGTTCCAATTACCTATGGTGTGTAGCATAATTGAGGTGAAAATCCATTAAGACCAAGAACTAAATGAATCAAATAGATTAGTTTAGCATAAGCTATATACCATAACCATCTATCCTTTTCATTCAAGTGAACTAATTGTTTAGGATATACAATGTACCCTAACCATGCATGAGCAATCAATATCATTGATGAAATTGGTGATCAAGCAATTACACATATCAAATGATTGCAATAAACACAATAAATGAAATAAGATAAAATTGCATTGATAAACCAACAATCCCAATTGTAATGAATATCTAAGAAAGATACATCTTCACCCTAGAAGGAGAAACTAGTTAATTGAAAAAAAAGAAGAACTCCCTTCATAAATATGTAATTTTGTAGAACTTGATCTCCTCTCTTGCTCCCTTGCTTCTCTTCTCTTGCAAAACTCTCCTTCCCCTTGCCTCCAAATGAGCCTCGAAGAGCCCCCAAAAACCTTGATTAAAAGACTAACAAATATCTCCCCAAAGTGAGGTTTTATAGTGCAAAAATGGGGGAGAAAATGCCATAGGCATGAAGGCGGGAAATCTGGCACCACCAATGTTAGGTTGCTGTCCATCAGAGATATGCAAACTATTTTGACTATAACTCTCTCATATAAAATCTAAATCATATGATTCTTAATTAATTGGAAAGATAAATTCTAGATATACAATTGTATTGTTGAACAATTTTTCCCATTCATCCTCTAAATAAGCTAAAATTGGTCCACAACTAATACCATGTTTTGCATATCTAAAACTAGATTGAATTCAAAGATAGTTATAGTTTTATGGTCATAACTTCTACATATGATCTTATAATCACTTGATTCTTGATGCATTTGAAATATAATTTCAATATATACAATTATTATGTTGTACATGTTTTTCAAATCATCCTTAAAATACTCCAAAAGTGTACTAAAATTGACACCACTTTCTGCACCTCCAAAATTTCTGTTAGCAGATTTGAAGTAATAGATAGTTGCAATTTTTTGTCATAACTTCCATGTTCAACTCTAACTCCCATGATTCTTGATATTTTGGACATCTAATGTCAAGTTATTAAACTTTCATGTTGACTACTTGAGCTGAATCAGTTTAAAAATGTATACAAAAATGGCCTCAAACTGGCACCGGTGGTGCCAGATTGCTATCCACATTTTTCTTTTACAAAGATGTTGTTTTCCATTCTCCAACTTGCACATTCCTCATCTTTCTTTTCTACATGTTTCTCTCCATATTTTCTTCCATTTCTTGCATTTAATTATTTACAATAAACATACTAAATTAATATAGAACTTACTTATCAAGTAATAACCAAATTAAGTGTAGATTTATTGGAATCCATTACCTTTACATGAAAATAAGATCCAAAACATATGTGAATTTAGGTAATAAAACATGGTATATTATGACCTCATCAATAAGTTTTCATTAGTAGCTCCAAAAATAATATTATCAACATAAATCTGAATAATTAAAATATCATTCATGCCATGCTTAATAAAGAGTACATTATTTATTTTACCCCTTGTAAGTCCTTTTTCAATCAAGAGTTTATTTAGCCTCTTATATCATGCTCTAAAAGCCTGTTTAAGACCATAGATATCTTTATTGAGTTTGAGAACATGGTTTCAATCATAAGGATCTTCAAACCCAAGGGGTTGTTCCACATAAACCTCTTTATTTATGAATCCATTCAAGAATACACTTTTGACATCCATTTGATAGAGCTTGAAATTCATAAAGGTTGCAAAAGCTATAAGCATTTGAATGGTTTTTATCTGAGCAATAGGGCATATGATTCTTCAAAGTCAATTCCTTCTTCTTGACAGTTCCCCTTTCCTACTAATCTTATCTTATTTCTACAACTATTCCAGATTCATTTTATTTATTTCTAAATACCCATTTAGTTCCTATAATAGATTGATGGTCTAGTCTTGGAACAACTGTCCATACATCATCTCTTTTAAATTGGTCCAACTCTTCTTACATAGCTATGATCCATTTTTCATCTTCTAAGGCTTGTTCTATGCATGTTGGCTCTAGTTGAGAAATGAAGGCAAAGTTACCATATACTTGGTGATATAAAAGATTTAGTTCTAACTCTATCATAAACATCACCAATTTCTAGTTTTCAGGATGAGTATGCATAAGAGAGTTATTACCTTTATCATTTATCCCATTCATGGATGGTTCAGCCTCATCCAGTACTATCTCTAATTATGGATCTTCCTTCTCTTTATTTTGTAGTTTCATCCTCTCTCTAACTGTTGTTAGTTCATCTATCCCATCATCAAAATCACTAACTCTCTTTGAATGATTAGTACTTTCATCAAATTTAACATGAACAAACTTCTCAACAATCCTATTCCTCAAGTCATAGACTCTAAATGCCTTACTAATAATAGAGTATCCAAGAAAAATGCCTTAACAAAATTTACTATCAAATTTTTTAAGGTTTTCCTTTCCATTGTTAAGAATGAAACATTTACAGTCAAAAGTATGGAAATGTGAAGTGTTTGGCTTCCTATCATAATACAATTAAAATGGAGTTTTGTTAAGTATTGCCTAACATAGATTCTATTAATAATGTAACAAGCGGTATTCCTTCCTTCAACCTAAAAGTATTGAGGCATTTCATATTCACTCAACATTATCCTTGTCATCTCTTACAATGATCAATTTTTCCTTTCAACTACTCTATTTTGCTAGGGTGTTATTAGTGCAAAGAATGTTTGAAGAATATCATTGCTTTCATAAAAGGCAGTAAACTTATGATTCTCAAATTCTCCATCATGATCACTCCTTATGTCAATAATGTAAGAACTTTGTTTATTCTATATACATTTGGTAAATACTTCAAAGAATGAAAAAGCCTCATCTTTTGATGGGAGAAACATTATCTAGGTAAATCTAGAGAAGTCATCTACAATGAAATATGCATAATGTTTCCCTCCAAGACTCTTAGTTCTTGTTGGTCCAATAAGATCCATGTGAAGCAACTCAATTGGTTTAGTTGTATATAGCTCTTTGTAAGATTTGAAAGACTCTTTTACTTGCTTTCCTTTCAAGCAAGCCTCACACAAGTCACTTTTGTCAAATTTCAATTTTGGTAGGACAACAACAAGGTCTTTATTATATATCTTTTCAATCATAATTTTGTGCTAAGTCTAAACCTTTACTTAGCTTATTTTGATGATGAATGTGATTAACTAGCTAAGTTTTGATGACAAGAAAACACATGAGTGACAAGCTAAGATACTAATAAGTTATTTTCTAAGTGTTGTAGAAATATGTTTAAAAATAGATAATTTAATCTAAGAAAGTGACTTCAGAAGTGTTGGATAACATATTCAAGATCAGATCTGTTTAAAATCCACCATAGTTAAGTTTTTAGAGGAAGAAAAGCTAGTGAATGCTCAAAAATAATGTCTTTGAACTTAAAAAGGATTTCAGATGACATAGAACACATCTGAAATCAAGAGAATGTTGAACTAAATAGTGCATATATCAAACAGCCAAGTTATGATGATTAGCAATAACATATAAGTGAACATGTGTGGTACTAACAATTATGTTCCCAAGCATTGCAGAAATAGGTCTATACATACAAGGAAGCAATTTTAATACAGTGGACAACATACACAATGAATGCATTAACAAGCACAATCCATAGACCAAAAGAAGACAAGTATAATTAGAATGAATGGCACTGAAACTTTGAAAAGAAGCCATCAAGTAAATCTGTAGCCATGGAGTTCAAGCTTCAATGAGTGATCAGGAAAATTATCTACAGATAAAGTCAGTGTCAGATAGCATCTGCTTCAAGAAGATTTAGACAAATTGTTCCAAGGACAAGTAAGAAAATTTGCTTATAATCTACACTTGTCTGCAACACAAAGATGAATTTAGTTTGCAAAAGCAAAGATAAAATGGAGCTCAAAATCATACAAATGAAGAAGCCAAAATGAAGTCAAAATTACTCAAGCATTTATCTATCATATAAAGCTCATATGAAAACTGAAAAGGCCAAGGAACCTGTCTGCAATCTCTGCAAAAAATATAGAAGATGAAGAAGAAGCGGCACAACAGCTACAGAAGAAAACTTCTCCATTGTCTTCATCTATAAAGAGTTGTCTACAACTAGCAGTAGTCAAACCATCAGACAACCTTCGAAGAAGCAAGTCATCCTTGCCTTAACAAGTCGTCTGTTACTTCCAACAGACAACCCATCATAAGAACAAATAAAAGGTGGATTCGTTAGCTCACCACTATTCCATTTATCACTTAAGATATACAAACCAATAGAGGAAGCATTTGAAAAACTTTTTTTGTGACCTGCAACTTCATCTGCTAATTTTAACAGATAAAGTTATTATGTCTACCAGAGAAGGAGCATTGTCTACTAAGAAATATCATCTGCTACTTATAATAGACAAAGCCACTTTGACTAATGAAAAGAAGACTTTATCTGGTAAAAGTCACCTTGTCTACCATGAAGAAGCTTTGTCCATGCCACAAGGATCATCTATTACTTACAACAGACAAAGCAATAAACAAAGCTAACTCACCTGATATAGGAATCTTTGTCTACTAAGAGAACATCCTTTGATGAGCAGTTAAGAAGAAGAACTTCGTCTATACTTTAACAGTTCATCTGTTACTTAAAACAGACAAACTAGAAGAGGAAGTAAAATGCTACAATGGTCTCTGACAAAATTGAAAAGACAAAGTTATCCATTATTGATCTACTTAGAGCCACTTTGTCTATTACTTACTAAAGAAAAATTCAAGAGACAAAGTCCTTAGATAAATTATGATATATCATAAAGAGTAGAAGCCACCTATACCAGACATCACTGATTGTACCAGACATCGCTGACTATACTCTAGGGTTAAAATCTCACACAAAGCAAATTCTATAAAATAAACTGGAAAATTCGAAATTAGTTAAGGATTGAAAGGAATTCAAAAGACAATAGTCTACATTCTGATAAAGGTTGCAACTTTCAAAGGCTGCGTCCCTTCAAGCTTAATGGGCGGCTTTCCAGAATTATGAAAGAGTCAGTCAAGTAGAAAAGTCTTCATCTGACATTTGCTAAAACTAGAAAGGCATCTTCTTCAAGAATGGCACTACAAGCTCTCCAGCTATAAATGAGTTTCTCAAGAAGATAACTTTTCACCGGGAGAAATTAAAATAATCTTCAACATTTAAAGGAAAGCCAACTATCTCCAATAGGCAAAATTTTTTGAAGCAATATAAAGGTAGTACAATGTCAATGAAGAATGTTGAGGAAGCTGAGAGAAAAATCAAAATAGAGTTTAATCAAGTAACATCTCTCAATCAGATTACGCTTTCTCCTAGATACTCAATCTCCATTACACTAATAGATAATGAGCCGAAAAGTTCTATCTTTATTAAACAACTGGAGTATTGATATCTAATGAGCTTCAATGAGGTATCATTTTATATATGGGCTTAATCTTTATACAAATCAGCCTAAGAGAAGAGGCAATGTAATGTGCAAAAATAATGTTGTTAATCAGCTATGTGAGTTGGTGGTGAAATTAATAAAACCACATTGTATGAGTTATTAGTGAGCTTTGGAAAACCAACAAGTTTGCTGGTAAGATCTTCAAAACTAGTGAGTTTCCTAGTGCACTCGTAAAATGAGAAGAGTGTTGGGAACACTGTGCTCATGCCCCCTAGAGCTAGAATCTAGAAGAGTATTGGGAACACTATCTATGCCCCCTAGAGTTGTAATATAGAAGAGTGCTAGGAGCACTTGTGTACTTCCATTATATGGGATACAGTGGAAACCAAGGTATAATGAGTTGGCGCCTTTGGAAGAGTCAATGTAGGGACAGAGTTCCCAAACCACTATAAAAGTTGTGTTGTTTGCATGTTCATTTGTTCATCTATTTTGTTTTTCATTAAGCCTAACATTATCACTGACATTATCATGCACACATGATAACTTGCCTGAAATAAGAATGGTTAAGAGAAGTCCAATTTGGAAGTGAAGCAATTATGTTGATTGAACAATTAGATATGGAAATTACATATGTATTGCATCACTACTTCTTCTTATCTCATTAATTTCTATTTGGCCATAATTTTTATATGCTCAATTCGCCCCTCCTTTCTTGAGCTACTCATTTACATAGGACCAACTAGTGCTATCAGAGCATGCTTCGTAAGTTAATTTTAATTACCAGAAGTTAACTTGTGAAGAGATTCCCATGGCCAAATCGTTCTACAACATTTGTGCTCAGGGAGAAACTATTCACACACTCTTATGCATTAATGATATATATTATAGATTCTAAAAATTTTGAAACTCCAATCTTTCACTATGAATGTTAGAACATTAATTTAAGATGCTTTAGAAATTATTTGTAGCGATGCTAACAAAGATTCAAGATATCCCAATTAATTGATTCTATGCAGGAGTTACAAAAATAGAAGAAGTCACAAGAAACAATCATGAGAATTCAGAGGAGCTGAAGATCATCAAGTAATTTTTAGTATCTTATCAGTTCAAGAAAAATAAGGTAACTTTCTAATTTAAATTCTCAAATCTTTAAGAAATCTATATTTGCTTTGAAAGTTACTTGATTGATAGCATATCTTGAATACATAGTAAGCTTCCTAGAAAATTGAAAGTATATTATTTTGAATCATTTGCACATGCCTCATTGATTTGCTTATGCATATAAAGAGATTAATCACTCAAACCTCTAAAAATTAAAAACTTTTAATCATGAGTAAACTAATATTATCTCCTCAGACAATCAAGTTTATCTCAAATCAAAATAGATTGAAAAACCCATCATTTCATATTTGCCTGCAGATGAAGTTTCCACTTTGTCTATAGGATTGTCTTATGCCACCAAATTTATCTTAAGCTCCCAAGGATGTACTCGATAAAAAACTTCTTTTAACTTTATCTCAAACCCACCGCTTGCATTCACTATTGGTGACAAAAATCCTCTTTTCAGAAGAAGTCGATTCAAATTCCTACTCTTTCCCTCTCCACTCCTCGTCTTCTTGGTGCCATTTTGCCTTGCTCATCTCATAGCCAAAAATCTTCTAAGTTCCTCCATATGAAAACCTTAAAACCTCGACTGATGGAGATGGTGGATTCAAAAAATGCAAAGATAACTTCAGTATCAACATTCGGCAGAAGAAGGGACAGAGAAGAATTAGAAGAGATACAGCCACCTCACAAACTAAGGGTTCATAGAAAATGACACCATGAGGTAATCTTTTGAAATGATGAACTAAGCTATCATGAGCTTATGACCAAGTATAACAAAAGGAAGGTACTAAAAGGGAAGGCTATTGATTTTGATTTCTTCAAAGAAATGAAGATGGAAGTATGTAATTGGATAAGCTTCCAAGGGTGGAATGAGTTCATGAGTTGCAAAGATAAATGCTATTCGAGGATGGTGAAAATACTTCTTTGCAACTATGAACCTAAGATGAAGAAATCTTAGATTAGGGATAAGGAATTAGACATGTCCCCTAAAAGCAACAGAGAATGCTTAAATGATTGAAATGACAACTATTGAGTGACAAACACCTAGGAAAGAGCTATTTTCATAGCTAACAGAGACAACTATTAGGGACGATGTAAAAAGTCTCAGCCCTAAGAATCTTGATGTAAATCTGAGACTTGCTTACAATATCCTAAGCAACACTGTATATCCAAAAATTAGAAGTAAGGATAATATTTCAAAAAGGGATGCATGGACTCTGTGGGCACTGAAATACAGGAAGAAGCTAGATCTAGCCAAACTTATGTCAGAACTACTTTGTCAAGTAAAATCAACATTGAGACTTCCTATACCTTATGAAATGGCAATGACCAAAATATTCAAAAAGGTAGAGGTTAATCAATCAAATGAAGTACCAGAAGAATTCAAGTATTTAGACATGATTAACAAGGTGACACAAAAAAGAATGGGGATATCCATCTCATCAGAAGGAGTGGACACTAAGAAAGTAAGGAAGGCAGAAAAAGAGCTAGAGAAGAAGAAGAAGAAAGGTTTGAATCAATCAGAGAAGAAAGGGAGGAAGTTCCTTCAACAGCAGCAGAAGTTGCTAACTCATATATACAAACTCATGAATTAAATGGAGAAGATGGCACTAAAAAATTTGCAACTAAAATGATAGATGAGAAGATACAAGATTATTTCTCTGTTGAAGAAAGTGCGAGAATAGAAAATGAAGATCCTATAGCAGAAAGGATAAGAAATGAAAAAGGAAGATCAGGGGATCAACAAGAGAAACATGCACATTCAAGCTCAGCAGCAATAGAAGCAGAGGCAGCAGCTGCACCATGTCCACCTTACTATCCAAAGTAATTCAAACCAACCCACTCATCTTCACCAACTCAACCCATTCCACATGACCTAGAAAGAAAACTTATTAGTGTTGAAACATTCTTTTCAGCTCTCAAAGTTAGGATGGATTCACTAGATCAAAAACTAGACACTCTAATTTCCTCAGCCAAATCCATCAAAGATCAAGCATAACCATCTCAATCCTCTCCAAGATTTTCTCAATCCACAAAACTAGATCTATTTCATCAATCAGAAGTAACCATTCCTCAACTTCCCCTTCTACTCACATAACTCACAACTCTCTAATTTTTACATCTTTCCTCACATTCATCTCCATCTGAGTTAGATGAAGCACTCTCTAATTCAGAAACACCACTTGCTCAAATTCTCAAAAACATAAAAACCACCTTAAAGAAAAATGCTCATATTTCATTAAATACCTCCCATAAAACCGCTCATATTCATTGTTCCATTACTAAAAGTAGGAAATTCACTCTCACTGAAAAAGAAAAAGCACCTCTATATTTCCTAGAAGAATTTTATCTCACTATTACAGAAGATCCTCAAATATTTGTATCTCCTATTTCCATCCCTCCACCAATAAAACTTAGTAAAAAGATAAGATTAACAAAAGAAGAAATTCAGCACAAATAAAAGATAAATAAATGTGCTTCTTCTGAATTGAAAGCTCAAAAAGTAAGTTTCAATCATTTGGATCTTCCATTTCCACATTTTGATGACACTGATTTCATAAAACTTAATGTCAATCTCATTAAAAGGCATTTCCTGAAAACTTCAAGCCTAATCTTCTGAATATACATGAATTTGTTGATAACTTCATACTAAATTTCTAGGGACCATCATCATTCACACTAATTCCTCCTCAAACAAACAAACCATTATTTGTTAAGACAACTTTGAGAGCATCACCTTGCACTATTCTTGATGCATCAGATCCTAATCTATTCTATCTCCCATATGATGGATATAGCTAGTTTAGGTTCATGTAGATTAATGCATATTTTTTTGGCCTACCTCCACCCTTTCCTAAGTTTAATAATCCAAAATATTTTGAAAAGTTAAGGGTAATTGAACCAGAAGGAATTGTTTCCACAAAATCTAGGACTTCATTGTCCATTCCAATAGTGTCGTTCTCCAATATCTCACCTCCTCATCTCAGTATACCCAATCCTCCTTGTTCAAGATTCAAAATTCCAATCACCAAAACTAAGAAATCTATTTCTAAACCTTCAAAAGTTGATGACCCCTTAGAAAAATATAGACACATTAACCCTATTCCCATAAGTCATACCCTATACAAAAGAAGGACAGCAGCCAAAGCTAAAGGAAAACCTCTTCCTTATCCATAATTAGCAAATTCTGAATTTCAACTTTGACTCAAGGTTGTCAAATATAAGGAAAGAACTGTAAAACCTAAGGACAATGTTTAAATTGTTAAATACATTGTATTTTGATTTTGTCTATATCTTGTATTTTGATATTGTACATTTACCTTGAATATTAATAAAGAATACATTCTTAGATAAAATTCTCCATTTACAACTTGTTTGAATGTCATTTCTATTGAACTAAATAGTGCATATGGCAAAAGTGTAGTTTTGATGATGAGCAACAACATATAAGTGAACATGTGTAGTACTAACAGTTGTGTTCCCAAGCGTTGCAGAAACAAGTCTAAACATACAAGGAAGCAATTTTAATACAGTGGATAGTGTACACACCGAATGCACCAACAACCATAATCCACTGACTGAAAGAAGACAAGTATAATCAGAATGAATGGCACTGAAACTTTGAAAGGAAGCCATCAAGTAAATCTGTAGCTATGGATCTCATGCCTCGATAAATGATTAAGCAAATCATTTACAGATGAAGTTAATGTCAAATAGCATCTGCCTCAGGAGGATTTAGACAAATTATTCCAAGGATAAGTTAAAAAAATTCCTTATAATCAACACTTGTCCACAACACAAAGATGAATTCAGTTTGCAGAAGCAAAGATAAAATAGAGTTGAAATAAGACAAATGAAGAAGCCAAAATGGAGTCAAAATTACTCAAGCATTTGTCTATCATATAAAGCTTATATGAAAACTAAAAAGCCCAAGGAACTTGTCTACAATCTCTATAGAAAATATAGAACAAGAAGAAGAAGTGGCAGAGTATCTACAAAAGAAAACTTCATCTATCATTTTTATCTACAAAGAGTTATCTTCAACTAGCAACAATCAAACCATCAAACAACCTTTGAATAAGCAAGTCGTCTATGCCTCAACGAGTCATTTGTTACTTCCAATAGACAACCCATCATAAGAACAAATAAAAGGTGGATTCATCTGCTTGCCAGAACTTTGTATATCACTTACTATAGACAAACCAATAGATGAACCATTTGGAAAACTTTGTCTGCTACCTGTAACTTCATCTACTGATTTCAACAGACAAATAACAGACAAAGTTATTATGTCTATCAGAAAAGGAGCTTTGTCTATCAAGAAAGATCTTTTGCTACTTACAATAGACAAGCCACTTCGGTTGGTGAAAAGAAGACTTTGTCCGGTAAAAGTATCTCATCTACCGTGAAGAAGCTTTGTTTGCACCATAAGGATCATCTACTACTTACAACAAACAAAGCAATAGATAAAGCTAACTCACCCAATGAAGGAAACTTTGTCTACTAAAAGAATGTCATCTAATGAGTAATGAAGAATAAGAACTTCATTTGTACTTCAACAGTTCATCCGTCACATATAATAGATAAAGCAAAAGATGAAGTAAAATGCTATAATTGTCTCTGATAAAATTGAAAAGATGAAGTTATCCATTATGGATCCACTTAGAGCCACTTTTTCTATTGCTTATAAAAGAAAAATTCAAGAGACAAAGTCTTGGATAAATTATGATATATCATAAAGAGTAAAAGCTACTTGTACCAGACATCATTGACTACACTCTCCAGTCAAAATCTCACTCAAAGCAGATTCTATAAAATAGACCATATAATTTGAGATTAGTTGAAGATGGAAAGGAATTCAAAGGAAAGCAGTCTACATTCTGATAAAGGTTACAACTTTTAGAAGCTGCATCTCTTCAGGCTTAATGGGCATCTTTCTAGAATTATGAAAGAGTTAGTCAAGTAGAAAATTATTTATCTGGCATTTGCTAAAACTGGAAAGGCATCTCCTTCAAGAAAAGAGCTGCAGATTTTTCAGCTACAAATGAGTTTCTCAAGAAGATAGCTTTTCAATGGAACAAATCAAAACGGTCTTCAATATTAAAAGGAAAGCCAACTACCTCCAATGAGCAAAAATTTCTAAAGTAATATAAAAGTAGTGCAGTGTCAATGAAGAAGGTTGAGGAAGCTGAGAGAAAAATCAGAACAGAGTTTAATCAAGTAACATCTCTCAATCAAACTATGTTTCCTCCTAGATACTCAATCTCCATTGCGCTAATAGACTATGAGCCTAAAAGTTCTATCTTAATTAAACACCTAGAGTATTGATATCTAATGAGGTTCAATGAGATATTTTTTTATATATGGGATTAATCTTTGTACAAATTAGCCTAAGAAAAGAGACAATGTAATATGCAAAAAGAGTATTGTAAATCAGCTATGTGAGTTGGGGGTGTACTCAAGAAAACCACATTATATGAGTTGTTGGTGAGCTTTAAAAAACCAATAAGTTTGTTGGTAATCTTCAAAACTAGTGAGTTTCCTAGTGAGCTTGTAAAATTAGAAGTGTGTTGGGAACACTATACTCATGCCACATAGATCTAGAATCCAAAAGAGTATTGGAAACATTATCTATGCCTCCCAGAGCTGTAATCTAAAAGAGTTCTGGGAGCACTTATGTACTTTCATTACGTGGGATATAGTAGAACCCAAGGCATAATAAGTTGGTGCACTTGGAAGAGTGGATATAGTGAAAGGGTTCCCGAACCACTATAAAAGTTGTGTTGTTAGTGTATGTTTGTGTGTGTTTGTTTATCTATTTTGTCCTTCATTAAGCATAACATTATCACTCACATTATCATGCATATATGATAACCTACATGAAACAAGAATGGCTAAGAGAAGTTGAATTTGGAAGTGAAGTAGTTATGTTGATTAAACAATCAAATATGGAAATTACATATATACATTATCATTACTTCTTAGCTCATTAATTTTTTTGGCTATAATTTTTATATGTTTAATTTACCCCTCCCCTCTTGAGCTACTCATTTACATGGGACCAACAACTTTGTGTTAAGCTATTCATCTTTTTGATTATGACAAAAAGGAGGAGAAATATATGCAATGAGTGAAAATATGAATGAAAATAGGACTAAAATTTAATGATGGTTGATAGTTGAAATTATAATTCCTTACAAGTGTACGAATGTATAGTAATATTGTGTGCAAATGCAAGGGTCAATCCCATAGAGAATGGCAAACCAACTTAATTAATCTTAGTTACTACGTATGCAACTAAACAGACTTGGACTAGGGTTTGGTATAATTTTTAGAAACTTAATAGACTAAAAATAAATAAATAGATAAAGATAGTGCAGAGAGATTAATAAGATGAAGAAGTTTAGGGATCTAATTTCACTACAAGATAATAACTCTTTGCCAATGGAATGTTGGATTTAATGTCTCAATTGGGTTCGTTCTTTCAGAAGTAAGATTATTACTATTAGGTGTGTGGGTTTAAATCAAATGCTTTTACTTATTCCAATTACCTATGGTGTATAGTATAATTGAGGTAAAAACCCATTAAGTTCAAGAACATAAGAACCAAAATAGAATAGTTTAGCATATGGTGTGTACCTTAACCACACTTTGATAAATAATCTAACTAATAATATTGGTGATCAAGCAATAAAATAAATTAAATCATTGTAAACAACATCATGAATGAAACAAGATCATCTAGCATTAATAATATCTGATAATCCATAACATAGAGTATCAAAAAGGGCTACATTTTCACCCTAGAAAAAGGAATTTAGTTCATAAGAAAAAATAAAATAACTCCCTAAGACAGGATGATAACAATGAAGAACATCTTCTCCCTTTATTCTTTCTTACTTGCAATCCCTTCTTCATGAGAAATCCCTAGAAAAAATGGATCTAAACCCTTGAAAAAAACTCCAAAAAATGGAAGTGGAAAGAACCCTTGAAAAACCCTAAGTTTTTTCTTTAAAAGCCAAAAAATACGCAATCGCAGAAAAGTCCACAAAATGGGTCTGCCTCTGGCTCCGGCCGTGGTGGTTTGGTTTTGGCACCGGTGGTGCTAGGTGGGGGTTGGTGGCGCCAGCTGTCTACCTTGGTTTGCGTTGCCTTTTCTCTCCATCTTTGTATCTGCTTCCTTTCCAATCTTGAGCTTCTTCTTTTCCATTCTTTTTTTCTTATTTTTTCATCTTTAAGGCACTTATAAAATCCAACAAATAAGCATTAAATTCATCAAAAGAGACAAGGATTTGCAAATAAATAAGCTTAAACATGTGTAATATATGTGTATGAAATTCACTCATCAAATACCCCAAAACTTACTTATTTGCTCATCCTTGAGCAAACTAGAAATTTAAACTCATGAATCAGTTAGGATAATTTCTCTCAACCAATCAGTAACATGCCAGATAAATTATACATGTACATATAATTCAGAAATCATTCAAGACACTTACCAAGTAATCTCATGAAAGTCATGCTTCATCAATCCTTTCATGAAGTGAAAATGTGTGTGTGTAATGTCAATTTCATGTTACATGCATACTTTTCAATCAACAATGTGCAAACCAATGATTATAATAATCTTCATAAAACACTCCATAGGCTTGCTTTCCATAATCCCTCTCCACTAATGTAGATACTCTATTCACTTGGTTGAATAGGTCTTTGTTAAGCTTGTAATGGGGCCTTGGGTTTGGCTAACAAAGAAAAGAAATAAGGAGTCATAAGGTAAGAGATCATAGCTAAATTGCATATGAATGTTCACTCTGTTAAAACTTTTTTATTTTTATTTTTGTTATTATGGGATTTATTACTATCATAACCCCAAACTTATTTTCTGTCAAGTTCATTGGGATGTGATCTCCTCTATTATGGTCTATATTACTACCACAACCCCAAACTTATTTTCTATTTTATCCTTTTTCTTCTTCTTTTGGCATTCTTCTTTTCAATTCCCCCCAAACGTAATTTCTTTTGCTTCACTCATACCTCTCTAACAACCATATATATAGAATACATCTTTATAGGTCAAGTATGGTTTTTCAGGCTAAAAAGGGTTTGATACTAAGGCTAAAGAAAGAAAATTAGATGGTGATTTTTCACATGCTTTGCATATACCATTCTCTCATAAAGCTCAATGGGTATACTAGTGACATGAATGTACTAGGTTAGCTTGAAAGGCTCAAACTGATCAAAGAATGGCTAAATCATTTCCAACTAAACATGTTACATAGGATTTCGCCTTGAGAGTTAATTAAACAAGTTTTAGCATGCTTATATCAACCAAAATATGTCATTGAATCTACAAAATCATCAACTAATCATCATACACTTTGCATGATCATAACATAATGTGCTCAGTGAAATTTTCATCAATCATGAAAAAGAATGACTTATCACAAGAATCATTAAATCAAAAGGTAGCATCGATTCTTCCTTCCAAATCATATGCAATGGTAATAAAAAAAATTTAGCATATGTTACTGATCACCAAGAGAGAATCCATCCTATTCAATTAGTATGTTAGCATAGTTTCTCTTGGATTTTCTTTAGCTAAGTTATCAAAAAGTGAAGCTAATCAAAATTATACCTAAATTCAAAAAACATTGTCCAAAAACTGAATACATTTCAATTCAATGCAAAACACCCCCAACTTAAACTTCAAAATGTCCTCAATGTGAAATAATGAAAGAAGTTTAAGATCAAGTGCTTCCCTAAATGAAGTGCATTCATATCATCTTCTTCTGGAGCTAACATGGCATCATTTTAACACTTGGAAGAGCATATGCAATCCTCTAAAATCAGATTTTCACCTTCTGCAAAACACACAATAATCAAAAATAAAAAATCTATCTTAAAAGTAAATAAGACAAACAAACAACTAAGCTAAATGTGAAGAAAATAAAGAAAGTTCAGAAAGCTTGGGTTGCCTCCCAAGAAGTGCTTTGTTTATAGTCTCAGGCCAACTATGGCCTTCCATCATTGAAATTGAAATGTTCCGATTCTTTGAAACTTGGTAGTGGTTTGGAAAATGTTGGTGCTCCCAAAAACATAGTTGAATGATGCAATATCTTGTAATTCATCTCCTTCAACTGTGTTTATGGGCTCTCTTGAAAACTCCTACATAATTCCGTCCATTACATCTATCTTGAAGTCATTCTTATTCTTATTGGATAGCTCCATCTCCTTGAAAATATCAAACTTCATAGTATGATCTTGGAATTGCATAAGAATATTCTCCTCCATAACTATAAAAGAAGAAGAAATAATCACTAGAAAACATAAATCATTGCCCATAGATGCATACCTTCAAGAATAAGGCAATTGCTCTAGTTTAGATTTTTCTTTAATCTCCTCCTTTTCTGAGCCTTCACTAGAATTTTCAATCATCTTACCAACTTTTTCTTGTGGGAAAACATCTAATGCCAGAATTTTCTCATTGCCATCATAAGGTTTTTTAACAACTTTGTTTAGCTCTAAATGCTCAGGAAATGGGATAGGTGGATCATAAGGTGGTGGTGACTTGTAGTTAAGTGGAGGGTTAAGAATTGGAAATATAGCTCTCCTTGCATTCACCTCCTCCTCATCATCTGCAAAAATATTGGAATTATTAATCACATCACCAAATTTATCATGTATTACCTTACTACCTCCCAATGTTGTGATTGCTTTCACTTGCTTAGGCTGACTTGATAGCTTTCTAGATGTGTGACTTCGCACCACCTCTATAATTTGCCCCCAACTGAGTCTCTATCATCTTCGTGGATGCCTCCACATTTTGGAATCTTGCTTCAATATTTTGGAATCTCGTTTCTTTGTTTTAAAACTGAGTCTAGGTTATCTAGATAAAACTTTACAATGTTTCTTTAAGAGTAGGTTTCTTTGATTGAAAACACATTCCAGATTGAATCTAATTTGGATCATTATTCCATGAAAAATTGGGATGACTTCTCCAACTAGGATATGGATCATCAAGGGGTGGTTGGTTGTAGAAATTCATCGCATCGGATTGTCCAAAAAAATCTACAAAACTCTACCTAGAAGAACAAGCATTGTATGAATGACCAGAAATATCATAAATAGAACATACCTTAGTGGGAATTGGTTGTTTCTAGCTCCTCGCCATCATATTCATTTGCTCAACAAGCTTAGACATCTGTATAGAAAACTAGGTGTTAGAATTCAATTCATACATTCCTCTAGAAATACCTCTAACACTCATCTGTTGTGAGTTTGCTCCAAGCATCTCGTATAGTTCATTTATCTCCTCTGGGTCTTTTCTCCCATCTATTCTTCTTCCTTGCAAACATAACTCAACAAAGAGAGAGAGAGAGAGAGATAATTAAAAATCCTCAATATAATAAACCTATAATAAGAAAAAAAATTATAACTAAATTAATCAAAGCAATTTGGAACCATTTCCCGGCAACAGCGCCTAAAACTTGATGGTTCAAATTATGATTCCTCACAAGTGTATGGATGTATAGCAATATAGTGTACAAATGCAAGGGTCAATCCTATAGAGAATGGCAAACCAACTTAATTAATTTTAGTTACTAAGTATACAACTAAACAGACTTGGAATAGGGTTTGGTATAATTTTTAGAAACTTAATAGACTAAAAGTAAATAAATAGCTAAAGATAGTGCAGAGAGATTAATAAGATGAAGAAGTCTAAGGATCCAATTTCACCATAAGATTATAACTTTTTGCCAATGGAATGTTGGATTTAATGTCTCACTTGGGTTCATTCTTTCAAAAGTAAGATTATTACTATTAGGTGTGCGAGTTTAAATCAAGTGCTTTCACTTGTTCCAATTACCTATGGTGTGTAATAAAATTGAGGTGAAAACCCATTAAGTTCAAGAATATAGGAACCAAAATAGAATAGTTTAGCATATGATGTGTACCTTAACCATTTATCCTTCTCATTCAAGGGAACTCATGGTTTAGCATATGGTGTGTACATTAACCATGCTTTGATACATAATATAAATTATAATATTTGTGATAAATCAATAAAATAAATTAAATCATTATAAACAATATTATGAATGAAATACGATCATCAGCATTAATAATATCTAACAATCCATAACAAAGAGTATTAGAAAGGGCTACATCTTTAACCTAAAAAAAGGGATTTAGTTCATAAGAGAAAATAAAACAACTCCCTAAGACAAGATGATAACAATAAAGAACATCTTCTCTCTTTCTTGTTTCTTTCTTACAATCCCTTCTTCTTCTATGAGAAATCTCCCAAAAAAATGACTCTAAACCCCAGAGAAAAACTCTAAAAAATGAAAGTAGAAAGAACCCTTAAAAACCCTAAGTTTTTGCTTTAAATAAATTCTGTGAAATAGGTCCACCTCAGGTGTCAGCTTGCTGCCTTTTATGGTTGTCTGATTCTAGCGCCAGCAGAGCCGGCTGTCTGCCTTGGTCCGCTTTGCTTTTTCACTCCATCTTTTTAGCTGCTTGCTTTCCAATCTTGAGCTTCTTTTTTTTCATTCGTTTTTGCTTCTTTTTCCATCTTCAAGGCACCTATAAAATCCAACAAATAACATTAAATTCATCTAAAAGAGAGAAGGATTTGAAAATAAATAAGATTGAACATGTGTAATATATATGTATGAAATTCACTCATCAATGGTACCTACTGAGGGGGAGCTAAGCCACATGAGCCAAAATCTAAAAATAAGAGAATTTGAATAAGAAAACTGAGTACTAAGTCAGGGGGGGTCATAATATATTTATCCATGCATAAATTTTCTTCACACTAATAAGTATTCTCTCTAAAAGGTATTTCACTAAAATGTGTTGTCATCATCAAAAAGGGGGAGAAAGTTGAACTAAATAGTGCATGTGGCAAAAAGCCAAGTTTTGATGATGAACAACTATGAGTGAACATGTGTGGTACTAGCAATTGTGTTCCTAAGCATTGCAAAAATAATTTGAATACATTGGACAGCATACACAGCAAATGTATCAGCAAGCACAATCCACTAACCGAAAGAAGAAAAGTGTGATTAGAAAGACTGGCATTAAAACTTTGAAAAGAAGTCATCAAGTAAATTTGTAGCCATGGAGCTCAAGCCTAGATGAGTGATCAAGCAAATTATTTATAGATAAAGTTAGTGTCAGATAGCATCTGCCTCAGGAAGATTTAGACAAATCATTCCATGGACAAGTCAGAAAAATTGCTTATAATCAACACTTATCCACAACACAGAGATGAATTCAATTTACAGAAGCAGAGATGACATGGAGCTCAAAATCAGACAAATGAAGAAGCCAAAATGGAGTCAAAATTACTCAAGCATTTGTCTATCATATAAAACTCATATGAAAAATAAAAAGGCCAAGGAACCTATCTACAATCTCTCCAGAAAATATAGAAAATGAAGAAAAAGTGACACAACAGCTACAGAAGAAACTATCTACCATCTTCATCTACAAAGAGTTGTCTACAACTAGCAACAGTCAAACCATTAGAGAAGTTTTGAAGAAGCAAGTCCTCCATGCCTCAACGAGTTATTTGTTATTTCCAATAGACAACCCATCATAAGAATGAATAAAAGGTGGATTCATCTACTTACTACAAGTTTGTCTATAACTTACGATAGACAAACCAACAGAGAACCATTTTGAAAACTTTGTCTGTGACATGTAACTTCATCTGCTAATTTCAACAAACCAACAATAGACAAAATTATACTTTCTATCAGAGAAGGAGCTTTGTCTATCAAGAAAGATTGTCTACTACTTACAATAGAAAACCACTTTGACTAATGAAAAGAAGACTTCATTTGGTAAAAGTCACAACTTCATTTGGTAAAAGTCATCTTGTCTACCATGAAGAAGCTTTGTCTGTGCCACAAGGAACGTCTGCTACTTACAACAGATAAAGCAATAGACAAAGCTAACTCACCTGATGAAGGAAACCTTGTCTATTAAGAGAATGTCATTTGATGAGTAGTGAAGAAGAAGAACTTCATCTGCACTTCAACAGTTCATCTGTCACTTATAATAGATAAATCAGAAGACAAAGTAAAATGTTGCAAAGGTCTCTGACAGAATTAAAAAGATGAAGTTATCCATTATGGATATACTTAGAGCCACTTTGTCTATTACTTATAAAAGAAAAATTCAAGAGACAAAGTCCTTAGATAAATTATGATATATCATAAAGAGTAGAAGCCACCTGTACTAGATATCGCTGATTGCACTCTCTAGTCAAAATCTCACTCGAAGCAAATTTTATAAAACAAACCAAACAATTTAAGATTAGCTGAAGATGGAAAGGAATTCAATGAAAAGTAATCTACATTCTGAAAAATGTTGCAATTTTTAGAGACTGCATCCCTTTAGGCCTAATGGGCATCTTTCCAGAATTATGAAAGAGTTAGTCAAGCAGAAAAGTCTTCATCCAGCATTTGCTAAAATCGGAAAGGCATCTCCTTCAAGAATGGTGTTGTAGGCTTTCCAGCTACAAATGAGTTTCTCAAGAAGATAGCTTTTCAATGAGAGAAATCAAAATCGTCTTCAACATTCAAAGGAAATCCAACTACCTCCAATGGGCAAAAATTTCTGAAGCAATATAAAGATAGTGTAGTGTCAATGAAGAAGGTTGAGGAAGCTGAGAGAAAAATCAAAACAGAGTTTAATCAAGTAATATCTCTCAACCAGACTACGCTTCCTCCTAGATAATCTCCATTACATTGATAGATAATGAGCCTAAAAGTTATCTTAATTAAACATCTAGAGTATTGATATATAATGAGCTTCAATGAGATATCATTTTATATATAGGCTTAATCTTTGTACAAATCAGCCTAAGAGAAGAGGCAATATAATGTGCAAAAAGAGTATTGTTAATCAGCTATGTGAGTGTAACAACCCCGAGGCTCTAGTGTACTATTGTTCGCTTTGGGCACACGCCCGCACGGTTTTGTCCCAAACAAACAAGCCCGTCATGTGCACCCACCCAAAATGGGGCACACCTTCACAACCGAGCCTCACATATTTAGCCCAGGACTCCCTCCCTCACTCCATCGATGTGGGATGCCACTCACGCCATCCACCCCTCAAGGACCCCAGTGTCACTCACTGGCCACACCCTAGAGACTGTTGGAAGTCGGCTCTGATACCAACTGTAACAACCCCGAGGATCCAGTATACTATTATCCGCTTTGGGCACATGCCCGCATAGTTTTGTCCCGAACAAACGAGCTCGTCATGTGCACCCGCCCAAAACGGGGCACACCTTCACAACTGAGCCTCACATATTTAGCCCAGGACTCCCTCCCTCACTCCATCAATGTGGGATGCAACTCACGCCATCCACCCCTCAAGGACCCCAGTGTCCTCATTGGGCACCAGTGTCACTCACTAGCCACACCTTAGAGACTATTGGAAGTCATCTCTGATACGAACTGTAACAACCCCGAGGCTCCAGTGTACTATTGTCCGCTTTGGGCACATGCCCGCACGGTTTTGTCCCGAACAAACGAGCCCGTCATGTACACCCGCCCAAAACGGGGTACACCTTCACAACCGAGCCTCACAAATTTAGCCCAGGACTCCCTCCCTCACTCCATCGATGTGGGATGCCACTCATGCCAAACGCATCACTTGTGATACCAGAGCCTGAATACTCCACATCGATGGAGTGAGGGAGGGAGTCCTGGGCTAAATTTGTGAGGCTCGGTTGTGAAGGTGTACCCCATTTTGGGCAGGTGTACATGACGGGCTCGTTTGTTCGGGACAAAACCGTGCGGGCGTGTGCCCAAAGTGGACAATAGTACACTTAAGCCTCGGGGTTGTTATAGTGGGTTGGTGGTAAACTGAAGAAAACCACATTGTATGAGTTATTAGTGCACTCTAGAAAACTAACAAATTTGCAGGTAATCTTCAAAACTAGTTAATTCTTGGTTCCCTCGTAAAACTAGAAGAGTGTTGAAAATACTATGCTCATGCGCCCTAGAGCTAGAATCCAGAAGACTGTTGGGTACACTATCTATGCCCCTTAGAGTTCTAATCTAGAAGAGTGTTAAGAGCACTTATGTACTTCCATTATATGGGATATAGTGAAACCTAAAGCAAAATGAGTTGGTACCCTTAGAAGAGTAGATGTAGGGACGGGGTTCCCGAACTACTATAAAAGTTGTATTGTTTATGTGTGTGTTTGTTCATCTATTTTGTTCTTCATTAAGCATAACATTATCACTCACATTATCATACACACATGATAACCTGCCTAAAATAAGAATGACTAAGAGAAGTTGAATTTGGCTTGCTTAAGAATAAGAAAGAGGAATCTCATGGAACTACCATGAATAAGGTTTGATCCTATTTCATAAATTTCTCATAAGAACTCAGAATTGCTCTATTTGTTTTGCATTAGATATATAATTTTAGGGGATACAACTTTTTTGTTGATCACTTTGTCTGAATCATGCATCTTCTATGAGTTGTGAGCCTTCAAAGTGATGCCTTCTGTCAAATAAAGTAGCAGATGAATGTGAAGCTCTACAAACAATTTTATTATTTTAGCAATAAATTTCTTATGTAAATTTAGAATCATATGATTTTTGATGCATTAAAAAGCTAAGAACAAAGGCTAAAACTTTCTTGTTGAATAGATTTTCCAAATATGCCTCCATCAGTCCCAGAAATTGCTTTAAAGTAACATCTTTTGTAATCTTCAGTTTCATTTTATAGATCAATAAAATAAAATTTGTTAAATGCAATATCCAATTAAAAATATTAAAAGAAGATATTAAATATATGAATTTAGATATAAAAAATATGATATATTATGAGCTTATCAAATACCCCCTACTTAGCCTTTGATCGTCCTCAAGCAAAATACAATTTGAACTTATGAATTAGTCAGGAAAATCTCTTTCAAACAATCAGTAACATGCCAAAAAAATTACACATGTGCACATATCTCAGAAATCACTTAAGATACTTTCCAAGTAATCTCATGAAACCCATGAGTCATCAATCCTTTCATGAAATGAAAATGTGTGTGTGTAGTGTTAATTTCATACTACATGTATGTTTTTCAGTCAATAATTTGCAAACCAGTGATTTTTATGATCTTTACAAAACACCCTATAAGCTTTCTTTTCATAATCCCTCTCCACTAATGTAGAAAACTCTATTCACTTGGATCAATAGGTCTTTGTTAAGCTTGTAATGGGGTACACAAAGTAAGAGATTATATCTGCATTTTACATGAATATTCACCCTCTTAACTTTTTATTTGGGGTTTTATCTATTTGATGAGCTATATTACTACCACACCCTAGACTTATTTCTTTTACTTTCATTAGGATGTGATCCCTCCAACTATGGTTGTATTATTAT
Source organism: Pouteria campechiana (assembly GCA_036873735.1). NCBI lineage: Eukaryota > Viridiplantae > Streptophyta > Magnoliopsida > Ericales > Sapotaceae > Pouteria > Pouteria campechiana. The sequence continues at coordinate 49,378 of JAYJMB010007911.1, forward strand.
CACATCTCCAAACTTATTTTCTATTGAGTTCATGGTGATCTCCAATTGAAGGATAAATCCTAATTGATTTCTTTCCTTTTATCCTTTTTCCTCTTCTTTTAGCATTCTTCCCCTTAACTCCCTCAAACTTATTTTCTTATGTACTCATGTACTTCTTTACAATCACGTGTTTAGAATATGTCTCCTAATAGGTCAATTATGGTTTTTTAGGTTGAAAAGATTTGAATGATGAGGCTAAAGAAAGAAAAATTGAATGGTGGTCTTTCACATGCTTTGCATATGTCATTCTTTCATTAAAGTTCAATGGGGACACTAGTGACAGTGAATATACTAGGTTAGCTTGAAAGGCTCAAACTGATCAAAGAATTCCTAAATCACTTCCAGGTAAACATGCTTTCTAGGATTTCATCTTGAGGAATAATCAAATAAGTTCTAACATGCTTATGTCAACCAGAATATGTTACTAAATTCACAACATCATTACTAATCCACATACACTTTGCATGATCATAACATAATGTGCTAACTGAAATTTTCATCAGTCATGAAAAGAAGGACTTATTATAAGAATCAGTAAATCACAAGGTAGCACCCATCCTTCTTTCTTAATAATATGCAATGGTAATTAAAAACTCAGCATATGTCACTTGATCATTAAAAGAGAATTCATCCTATTCAATTTCAGCATTGTAACACAGTTGTTCTTGGATTTCTTTAGCTAAGTTATCAAAAGAGACGCTCATAGAGAAAATTTATACCCAAATTTGAAAAAAATCCAAAACTTAATGCAAATATGAAATCTTGGTTGTAAATCTAAATGTAACTCCCCAAATACCCCCAAACTTGAATCGAACATTGTCCTCAATATGAAATAATGAAAGAAGTTTAAGTTTAAGAGCTTCCCTGAATGAAGTGCATTCGAATCCTCTTCTTCTGAAATTCATTGGCATTCTTTGCAATTTTCTGATAATTTTCATACTTGACACATAATCTCCAATCTCATGAAACTTCTATGCTCAATCTGAAATTAGGTTCTTACTTCTATAATAGAAACATCAAACCATAACTAAAAAAACTATCCAAATAGAGAAAAAAAACAAACAAACAACTAAGCTAAATGCGAAGAGAACAAAGAAAGTTCAAATCATCTATTTCTCATGAATTCAACTTTCTCCTCTAAAGTGAACCATTCTACTTTTCTGGTGGACAAGAGTTGATCAAACTATTGATGGTTGTAGTACAGAATTGTCTAAAATCAAGTACGCAAAATAAAAAATCTAAACAAAAATAAAGTAAACTAATCTAGACTAAAAATCCCAAAAGCAAAGGGATGAGAAAGTAGTTCTGATTTATAGTCTTCAGCTTGACTTTAGCACTTCTTCATGCATTCAATTTAAATTTCCCCCCTACTTTGTCACTTTTGATTCTGACTTTGTGCATACAAAGAACAAGGCTGAGCCCCTTGATGTCAGCTAATGTCCAACTGAAGGCATATTCCTACTCATGAGGCAATTCCACTAGCTAGTCCTCTTGAACTTTGTCAAGCACAGATGATATGATCACTGGCTCCATCCTGACACTCTCGGCTAGAAGCCTGTCAGGCCTACATAGCCATATTGCTGTATCTAGTGACATCCTGCCCTCATCGCCTCATGAGAGTACCAGCTCTCCATAAACATGCCTACACAAGCTATTAAGGTCAATCATAGCAATTAGGTCATCTAGGCCAATAGCAGCCCCCGGCCACACCGACTGCCCAGACAACCTCCCACTGGCCAACCAGGCCACTCCTCGCCACATGGTGGACACAGGTTGGCCCCATGGCTATCATAAAATATGTAAATGAGCCACACTGGGCTCTGAGCTAATCAGGCGCCAAAACTAAATTTTACTGGCAATCTCGAGTGCGTAGAATAAATGTACATAATTTCTAAAATAAAATTTTTATTTAATAGTTTATAAATATCTAATTCATCTAAAAATATTTTTGCAAATTCCCTATAATATGAAAAATGTTTGATCCAATTTTCAGATCCAAATAATGTAAATTGATCAATTTAAAATTAAGGTATGAAACTATAAAGAGAAAATTTTAAACAAAATTATTAATGTGTGTTGCCCCTCAAAATTTTTACGTAAATTCCACATAATATAATAAATTTATGTAAAAATTTTATCTTAAATTAATTCAAAATGAGAAGATTAAAAATAAAGAAAAATTTTAAAACAATGGGACGCTAGCAGCATCTCATTTTCAGGGTATTTAATATTCATATTTTTTTGAGGGGTCAAATGATGGAATTTGTTCATGAAATTTGGTATTATAGTATTAAGTTATATACCTAATATTTTTATTTTGTCAAAATAACATCACTAAATTAGTTTTTTATGAACCTCAAAAGGGGTACTTAGTAAGGTGTTCTGTTGGTGCACTGTTCATCCGAATTTCATTATTTTCAATGCAATTTAATTCATGATAATACAATACATTAATGATGGTTGCATGGGGTAGATAATGCATGTTCAAAATCATGTCACTCATATACAAAAATTTCAGATTACAGTTGCCTTGCTTACCTTAATTAATTGAGCAATTTGTACAACCCTCACACTCTAATTTCCACCCTCTAATAAGCCTTAATTCCCTATTAAAATTTTCAGCAAACCCCCTTGAATTAGGGTTTGAAATTCCTTGAAGATAAATCAACT
>JAYJMB010007922.1:0-52079 GCA_036873735.1 Pouteria campechiana
TAAACTTACCAAACTTCACTCATTACTATACCTGAATTATTAATACGGTCTTATACCAAAATTCAAGGGCTTACAATAATTATCTTTGATGCAATTAGATCAGTAAATAAAAGCTTAAATCTTAATTATCTTGAGTTTGGATTCGAAAAATCAAGATCCAAACAGCTAGTTTTGAGTATCTATTAAAAACCCATCTTAACATGCCATATTAAACTTTTACAGCTCAAACGTTGGAATGGATACACCCAAATTTGATTTAATTAACTAGATTTATGCTATTAAACAAATCTCATAACTCATTTTCAAATACATTATTATTTTGAATGAAATTAGCGTGAGGAAATATTTCAACATTTAATATAATTTTTGAAGAATTAAATAGAAGGTCGGCGAGATTTAATGTCAACTAATTGGAGGAGAATGTTCAAAAGTTGTGCAGTCCCACCCAAGACCCAATCCAAATTAAAAAAATCAGGGTTGGGGATGACCATCTTCAAGGTAAGCAGACACCCAAGAAAAGCCAGCCAGCCTGCCAGCGACCAGCCAACAAAAGATGGCGGCCTTTCAAAGCATTTCATTTCAACCCATCAAAACGGAAAATCCTCTGACCATTATGCATGCTGCAATCTGAACCCTTCATACGATTGTGGTTTCAAGATTAATGGAACGAACATCCCGAAGAAACCAAACCCACCACGCTTGAAGGAAAAAGGCCTTGAAGGAGGCTTTTTCGTTTTTTTTTTTTTTTCTTTTTTTTCCTTCTTACTTTTTCTTTCCCCACCCACCGTGGTTAAATGAAAAAGGCTTTATTTCTGTATATTGGTTTCAGTTGGTAGGAGGCCTTTTTATCCTTCTTCTTCGTCCCCGCACGTTGTCTACTTCTCCAATCATTAAATAAGCCCACGTCTTGGGACCCACCAAACGAAAACGTGTCAGGGAAAAGCTCCAAAAGCAGACGTGACCGGCCCGCTCTCTGCCGCGTCCATGTGACCGCCCGCTGTAAACTTCTTTAACTGCCCCGACGGAGGACGAATGTTCGTAGTCATTCGGAGTGCAGAACCATGAAAATCCATCTAAGCACCTAAAAATGGCATCTCCCGACATGCATCATGCATGGTTGGTGAAATAATCGAAAACTACATTACCTTTGTGTAAGAGGGCTAATATGGTTAGAATAAATTGTATATTTTAAAATACACAATTTTAACGGTCGAGATTTTAATTAAAATAAACCGATGCCTACAAAATGAGCTTGGATGTGTAATCCAGCAGGTGATCTTCCGATTACTAATGTAGCAGGTTTTATTTTACTGACAGGGATCAGCGTGGCTCCGATCCTCCATCTCGCCATCTCGGGGGTAAATTCTCATAACGGATATTTCTTTTCGAGAACATGGATTTTTAAAATTTCGCGAGATTACCACAGTAAAGGGTTGGTTTTCCCACCACTGTTTCAATGTCATCTCATATTTCATGGCTAATTAAATTTGTATAAGGCTCAATCATTCTATTCTCCACTAAATTTTTAGAACGCATGATTATAAATTTAATAATATAACATTTAATCTATTCATTTTATATTATTTATTCAATTTTTACATTAGCACTATAATATTTTTAATGGATTTGAAATTATAGATATTTTTTCTAAGACTATTGAATCTAGATTCTTTACATGTGTGAATGAAATAATATTATTATTATTCAAATAATTATAGTCATTTTAAATAGCAATTAGACATAAATGTGGCATTTTTTAGACGAACTATTAAAAAGATATTTGAAGTTATTAAAAAAATATATATCTCAACCAATAGATTTATTTAAAAAAAAATTTATAATTTACTTTTTCATCAATAAGTTTCTTGTCCATGGATTTTGCTTGGGCATGAATTAATATATCACATTTGACTTTGAATATATTTAAAAAGATAAAACTATGCCATGTATTCATTAAGCAAGCATGCTTAATGATATTGTTCATTTCAAAAATTTACATCAAAAGTTTTACTATCATGTATACTCACTCAATTATTCACCATAATTTAACTACTTATATGCATTAAGTATGTATAATATATATTAGTACTATTTATGAACATATTCACAAGATAATAGTATATAATAAATAAAACATATCTAATCATGTATGTATTATATATTATTATTACTCAAGTAAATTTTCTTGAAAATCCTTAGGCAAATCCTGCATGAAGTATGCTGCATTTTGGGATTTTTAAGAGGCATTCTTGAGATAGCTATGGCCATTATACCAAAATAATATTTTTATGATCAAAAATTGATAATTAATATAATATATTAATTGAATTTACTTTCTTTTAATTTGAACTATAAATTTTCATTCATTTATTGAAAGTAGTAATATAGAATTGCATCGTGACCTTAATGGCCTTTTGACTAAATGGCTCCTTGAACTAAGTAGATTAAATTAGAATGTTATCATTAATCATTCATGCAAACTAATTAATTATTAGAAAGCTAACGCACAGACGAATGCTATGAAAAAAGGATTCCGCATGGTTATCCGTAGTTGTAGTTGTAGCCATCATCATCACATGTTAGTTTTTACATTTTATTTTATTGTGTCAATCTTGATTTATATCTTTAATAAGCCCAAACATTTTCATGTATTTAATAATGACTTGCATATATATATATATATATATATATTTGGTTCCTTTTCTAATTCTTTTATATTTGTCTATTTTAATAAACTCAATCATTCTAATTAAAAGATGCTGTTTTGTGTATCTTTTTGATATTACCAAACCACTTGTCCCCTCGTACTTTAATGAACAGCATGTTTAAACAAAAGTCACCGGAGAGGGTTGGTGGAGGAAGCTTCTCGTGCGAGAATTTGGAAAATATCGTCGACATTTCCACTTCTGACATGATCTGATTTTTCACGATCCCTCGCACGAGTGGCTCTCTCTCTCTCTCTCCCTGGAGAGTGAAAAAAAAAAAAAATCCGACTTCAACGGCTATCCATGCTCCAAGAAATCCTCGTCTTAGATCTTCCAAGCGCTGGGATTTCATCTCACTCCCACCATCCATCAGAAGCAGCCGATCCCATTGAAGCATCCGTTTCCGGCCTAGTATTTTGACTTCGAGATTCGGTCCGACCGTCGCCATTTTCCCAACTTTGCGGCTTTGACTAGAATGGTTTTTCTTCATTTTTCTTTTTCTTTGAGGGTTCTTCTGTAAAATCTCGTTTTGAATCTAGAGGATTGGTGGAATCTTATCTTTAGATGTTTATGTGCAGAAGAATTTACCAACAGCTTCGGTTCGGGTAAAGGAGGTGTTCGATGAAATGCAACTAATCAGGCATGCTACTGCTGCTGCTTTCGCCGCGCTATTTTGCTGTTGAGGTGCCCTGAATCCCGCGGTGGGTTTCATGGGGATTTTTCAGTTCTCGTTTTGGATGCAGGTGGAAGTTTAAGTCTTTATTTAGTTGAAGGAAGCGAGCTTTGGCTTTGTCATCTGTCTGCTGTGAGATGGCTGAAACGGCGGAAGAAAGAAACTGGCAGGAGGCATTGAGGTCGATGCTTCCACCAGGAGTTCCCCTGCCGGAGACAGCGGAAAATCTCGACTACTCAATTGCTATGGAGTATCAGGGCCCGCCTGTCCATCACGAAGTTCCTCGAGTGGAACCCATTCCCAGAGCCAACCACTCAATCCCAATCGCAGCGATCGCCGAACCACTCTCAGACTCACGACGATTGTCAGTTGGTGCTGATCCTCCGGTAATTGAACCTATACGTCTGCCCATCTCTCGAATTGTTGGCGTTGCCGACTCCCCTACTCAAAGCCCTAGGATGTCGCCGAGTTCCGAATCTGTGGTGTCTGTCTTGCAGAATCCTGAATTTTCAGCTTCCCCTTCAGGCTCTGCAGCTTCTGCTGGTAGTCCTCCAAGTAGTCCGCCGAAACAAGCAGTCAATGAAGTGAAAAGAGCCACGGTAGTCACTTTTGAGACTGTGGATAAGTCTTCAAGGAAAGAAGAGGCTGAAGAGGAGATGCCTGTTTTTCCTGAGTATCGGGCGACCCCTAAAACGAAGAAGATCAGGGCTTGCCAGAGGTGTAGGAAGGCTAAGTGGGAAACTAAGGAGTCTTGCTTGGTTTGCGATGCTCGGTATTGCAGTAACTGTGTGCTAAGGGCCATGGGTTCGATGCCTGAAGGGCGGAAATGTGTGACCTGTATAGGTCATCCAATAGACGAATCAAAGCGGCTGAAATTGGGCAAGTGTTCAAGGATGCTATCCCGCTTGCTTAGTCCTCTAGAAGTGAAGCAGATCATGAAGGCAGAGAAGGAATGTTCTGCTAATCAGCTTCGGCCAGAACAGCTCATTGTAAATAGAGTGCCACTAAGACACGAGGAATTGGCGGACTTGCTCAGTTGCCCATTGGCCCCGCGCAAACTGAAGCCGGGGAGTTATTGGTATGACAAGGAATCAGGTCTTTGGGGAAAGGTACAATCTGCTATATTTTCAGCTATATTAGCAGAATTCAGTGTATTACTCCTGCTATCCAAGGATTTTGTGTGTATCTAAAGCTGTCTTAACTTTAATTTCTTCTTTTTCCCTGCTAACCGTTTTTACAGGAGGGAGAGAAGCCAAATAGAATCATTAATTCAAATCTGAATTTTTCCGGCAAACTTAGGGCTGATGCAAGCAATGGAAACACTCAGGTTTTTATCAATGGTCGTGAAATTACAAAGATTGAATTGAGGATGCTAAAGGTAATTACCAAGTTCTGACTTGTCTTCTTTACCACATTCTAGTGCGTTGTCATTGTTACTATCTAAGCTAGCATTTTTTTCAGTTTTGGGAGCTGGCCAATAAATAATCTCATACAAAATCAATATTTTCAATTATTCCGGATTTTATTGATGATGTCAGATATGTTGGAGATATTATCAATATTATCTTTAATTTTTCAGTATTATTGGAAATGTTACTGATAATATTATCGATATTATCTCTAATTTATCAATATTATCAGAAATATTACTGATATTATCTTCAATTTATCAATAATATTAAATATATTGTTATTTTTATTACAAATTATCGCCCAAAGCACCTTGACACCATTTCTTCCCTTATTTCTTCTTAAGCAAGTATAATAACATTACTAAATCATTAAAATCTTATATATATATATATATATATATTATGCTTTGTTTGGAAATGGGGAAAAGTGGGTGGAAAAGTTCTCCACCCATTTGTACACTTTTTTTTCATCCATTTAAATGTGATTCAACATCTTAATTATGTAATAACCCTACTTTTACTTATTATTGCCTATATTTTTAACTATTATTCTCTATATTTTTATATAAATAACCTATTTATTTTATCTTTATTTATTTTATTTCTAATTATTATCCTCTATCATATCACATCATTCTATCTTTTTTCCTCAACTTTTTCCATATTTCGTTTTTCATTACTTTCTTTCCCCATCTTTAAACTTGTTTATTTATATTTATATCAATATATACTTAATTTCATATGTTAAAGTCATTCTAAATGTGTTGGGGTATGTATGGGTCTCTTATGTGTTTCTATTAGTTATTAAATGTCAATATTTAAACTTAAATTTTTTGCTCGAGACCGTTTAGGATGAAAAAAGTAGTGGAAAACATTTTTTATACTTTTTTCATTCTTTTTGATGTGATTTGACATCTTAACTACCTAATAACTCTACTTTTTCTCAAAATTACATATATTTCTAATCATTACTCTCCATTTTTTCAAAAAAAAAGGTTATCTATTTTATTTTTTTGTTTACTTTATTTCTAATCATCATCCCTTATCGTATCGCATCCATAGTTGTTAAAGGTGCGCCTAGGCGCAAGGCAGTTCAAGGTGCAACCACAGCGCTTCAACAAGCTTAAGGCAAAGTGCTTTCCATTAGGTGCATCAAAGGCACGCCTTTCTGCGATTTTTGTGAAAATATGAGACGAGTTTCTAGCGCCTTTCAACAAGATCGTGCAATACGGATTCCGTTCTCGGAACCCTCTAAATCAAAGCAAGATTAGATCGAAGACGCCCAGCCAATGTCGCCATTAAGGCAGAAATTCGAAACGAAACTGCTATTCCCCAACACCAAGAAGAAGGCAATGAATGCGGGGCGGGGATTAGAGGATCGAATACAGTACTTTGCACTCCACATGTGAGCAGGAGCGCTAAGGAAGGGGAAAAAATATATTATTTATGAGTTAGGATCCTCAAATGCGCAGCATTGGAGAAACTCTGATGCCGCAAGACTCGGGGCTTGTGTAAACATGCTTTTTATTTTAACATGATCGTCCGTTTCCAACCTACTTCCATTCAAAATCTTCCGCACCCAACTGACGTGGATGTTTTTTCTAATGGGCATCGGAATTTCTCCTGTGAGGCACACCAATTCAAAGCTTTGTCATTTCAGAGCACAAAGGATTCCTCATCAGCTTGTTGGAGTTCAACCACCATCATCTCATAAAATGTGGTACACGGCTATTAAGTATGGTTGATCGATTCCTAGCTTTTGATTTACACGTTGCAACCCTGGTCTCAGAAATTTTTGCTTTTTTGGTTTGACATAACCCTTCGTTTCCAATCTACTTTGGCGTGATTTAATATTATTTTGGTGTTTTTCTAATACATATTCTATTATAAATTATTCATTACATTATTTCTTCTTTATTTTTATTTTTACAATGCACCATCTTTTTGAATGCATATAATGCAAATTTTTCTATACTTTCTTTTTTTTGTGATATTAATCCTTTAAATTTGATTTTTACATATGTAAGGTATTATAAATATTTTATAATTTTTATGTAACATGCGTCTTACTTCACTTGAGCTCACGCTCGTTTGTGCACTTTGCGCCTATGCTCTAGGACCCCTTTGCACCTTAGTACGCCTTGTGCCTTTAACAACTATGATTGCATCATTTCCTCTACTTTTCCATATTTCTTTTTTTTTCACCCTTTTTCTCATCTCCCAAATGGAGCCTAAATGTATATTTATATTTATCTTAATTATCATGAACATTATTGTTTAAGGCACAAAGACACTAAGGGCTCTTAAGGCTGAAGCGCAAGATGCACAAGTAAGGCGCATGCCCAAGTGAGGCAAGGTGCATATTATATAAAATTAAATAAATTTAACAGTATCTATAATTTATAAGAATAAAATAATTAGATTATTTAAATATTAAATATCATCCTAAATCATAATCAGTAAAAGTAAATGCTAGCTCAAATCTCATTTATCTAACATTCAATCTTTAAATTTAATGGATCAATATTACTTAGAAGGGTTTAAACTCAAAAGGCAACAACAAGCAACTCTACAAATTATTTTTTTTAAAGTATTGCAATCATAATTAAAAAAAGGAAGTGGAGAGGATGGAAAACATTAACTTTGGTTAAGTCGAGAAAGAAAGGAAAAAATGGAAGAATCAAAACCCTATTCGAATATTGAAAACTTCTTTTTTTTTAACATATTTTTTAGGCAAGTCCAATCAGTTGAAAAAGGCACACACCTGGTGCCTTAGGAAAAGGCACACATGTTGCATGCCCTAGTGAAGGAGGCTTTCATGACCCTTATCAAGGCACAAGAGGTATGCCTTAGTGTGCCTTGAGCCTAGGCGTGCCATTAGTAACTATGATCATGAGTTGTATTAAACTTCTAATTTAAAATTTTTTATTTTTCGGATTAAGGTTCCCTATAAAAATGATATTATCTCAAATAAAATTAATAATATCTTTTTTTTTTTGAACCACCAGTATATCCTTAGTACATTGGTCTAAGCTATATCCCAATCAAACAGGGTCATTATATTAATCCATTTTCTCAGTTTCATTATGAGGACCTTATCTATAGTTAAACCGCAAGGCATCCAATTTTTTCATTCTGTCAATTTCCCTGCTGACACAACACAAGAAGGGTAAACAGAAAGAAATAAAAACAAACAAAAAGCCATAGATATGGAATGGTCAAAAAAGGAGAAAAAGGAAAAAGAACACAAAGGGAACCATAAGGATTGGGGTATAATTTCTGAAGAGTCATCATCCATTCCAATTGGTCTTGATCTGGAACTTTTTTATTGATGACAACTGATGCAGTCTGTTATTGCCATCCACTGAGTTCCCTTTTCAAGTTATTTCAAACACTTATTCTTCAGAATAATTTATTTCAATAATTTGTTGCATCTCTTGGTGCCTATCCATGTGTACTTAGTCCCCAGGTTTCCTTGATTAGTTTTTCTTTCCCTTAACTTTCAGAGGACTGTAAGTCAATTCAGCTGAAGGCTTTAAGAGGGGCAGTGGAAGGCCCAAAAGAAAATGGGTAGAGGTGGCGAGTAAAATTTTGGGCCTGTGATTTGAATGCAGAAAATTGCCTATGGCATAGCAGGATTCGTGTAGCTAAGACCAATTACTATAATAAAGACCTTTGCCAATGATGATGACAGTGGTGAGTTGGGGACAACAACAATGGTGATGATTTAGGGGACTGTATTATTTGAAAAACTGTTTTCTGGAACCTTGATCAATTACAATTTCTTTGACTTTGTGTGGTTCTTGCATTCATCTCTACAAGCATATTTCATATCATTGTGGAAAAAGATTTACTGGATAAGCAGTAATTAGTATACCTGCTTTGTTAGCTTCTTGATATTGCTTTTAAAACACCACTTGCTCATCTGTTCTGTGTTTTGTCCAGTCCTTAATGCATGTCTAGTGAGGAAGTGAAATAACTATGAATTGGTTTTTTATTGTTTTCAAATTTGTCTTTAATGAACCTTAATAAAGATATGTGCTGTTTCTTCTTATTCTTTTTTCCCTTATTATTATTATTATTTCAGTTGGCACAGGTTCAATGCCCACGTGAGACACATTTCTGGTTCTATGATAATGGAAGCTATGAGGAAGAAGGTCAAAATAACATCAAAGGAAACATCTGGGAAAAGGTAAATTTTGCTGTTAGAAAATTTCTAGTCTTAACTCCATTAGAAGGTCTGACGTTACATATTGTCATGTAATTCATTGATCTAAGAAATAATCTTGTGTGAATCTGTTTAATTGTGCTCTTTGCTAGGCAGGCAACAACTCGGCTGGTTTGTTCCTTGTTCTCATTGCCTGTGCCCAGTCCAAACCCTCATCAGACAAGGGACGAGCCAATGCATCATTCAGGAATAACCGCCCGAGAATATCTGGAGCATAGAAAAGTTCAGAAGCTTCTGCTACTTGGACTTCCAGGTTCTGGAACCAGCACAATTTTCAAGCAGGCATGACCATATTGCCTCTTCTGGCATTTTACTTATTTTTATGCCTGAACAATTGTCAAGACTTGTGTCAGAGTGGCAGATACTACATGCAAAGTAGGTTGGTAGATTGTCACACACAATTTAACTGGAAGGATGTTCCTTTTAAAAGTAAATTAATTTTCTAAAATGCAATTTTTGAAAACTTAGATTTATGTTTAAGACATTATACTTATTGCACTTTTCTTATAATGATGCTGGGTGCTTGTATTTGAAAAAAATAATTTTGTGGAATTCTTGGTACCTGTTCTGAAGATGGCTTTCATGTTGGAGGGCCCATGTCAAAGATGGGCCTAGCATTGATATCTTGTCAAAACTTGGTGATCATTTTGACTGGATTTTGTTGCTTCAAGGGTCTCTCTTTTGAATTAAACATGCAAACAAAGTTAAGAAAAACCTCTCATGGATTTTTATGTATGCAGACAGCAACCAAGATATAGAGGACCAATGATGTAGATCTAAAATCCCCAGAATTTGTTATATCATTTATTAAGAAAGGTCCAATTGTTAAGACAGTGTATATTGATGAATTGTGCCAAATCAGTAGTCTGATGATCAATCTGATTATAAGAATGGTCAACTTGCGTTATGAGAATTTTTAGAAGCATTTAGAGGAGTAGAATGAACTGTATTCGAGCAATTTTGGGCATTAATTATATTTCGAATTATTGAATGATTTGATTTTTTATTTTCGTCATTTTTCTTGTAGGATAATTAGGCACCACAAATGGATTTTTGATATGATTGGATTGATAATCAAATTGCCAATTTAGCTCAAATCATCAATATATGCTATGTTTAACCGAAATTCTGTGGTTTTTGGATCTGCCATTCATGCAAATCTAATTCATTTGTTAGATTCTACATTTCGTCCTAGATCTAGAATGTAAAATCAACAAATCATATAATTCATTGGGGCCTCCTCACATAACATGTTTGGATGCAACATTGAACATACCTGTTGCAACTTTACTTGGGTATCCAACATTCTTTGAAATTGCGGATTAGAGGTTTTATCTTTTAATGTTTTCCACCAATGAGGATCCTTGTACTAGTTTTAAACTCTCTTTGTGAGTGCTCCCACCAAAATTTCGAATAGGCAATTATTGGGCCTCATAAAGCATAGTTGTTAACAATTTGTGAACTGTTTGCTTACATTCTGCTAATGCTCGACAACTGTCTACTTCTGCCCTACTAACTCTGGTCAACCTTTTCTTCATCAATCCACTGGTATCAGAAACAGAAAAGTTTCTAGTGTGAATTCTGGGAACATAATTTCCCCCCAACTTGAACAATCTAAGAAATTCCTTAATTGATGCTGATCAATTTCAGTATTTTGCGACAGTTAGATATGTATGTAATTCATGTGGACCATGCCAAGAGAATGGGCCTGGAACCTTTGATTGCTGCACCAACTGTTCTGCCAGTGTAGGCCACCTAACATCAAGTTCACCCCTGTATTCTAGACTGGTAAATGAATGGTTTAGATTGTAGCATTTTGCCCTCCTAAAAGGTTCAATGAACTCAGTGAACATGTTTTGCCAAGCCAACTAAATTAACTAGGCAGCATCACTCTCCAGAAGTGGAATTCATAGTGCCTTGTAAAGGATTTGTGGGAAAATTTCCCTGGCTCCTCAATTTATGTACATCCTGTTATCTCATTCATTCAAAGGAGTAAAGATCCCTACATCGCATGTGGTTAAGGACCCAATTTATCATACACTTCTTCATTAGAGAAACTCCTGCAGCAAGGAAGCACCCATATTACTTACCCTCAACACAGATGAAGTTGATGTTGAGATGACCTTGCCAATAGCAACAATTGCCAACCCAGTGTGAATCTCAGCAAGAGATGCATGTAAAAATATGCCTCCTGTATGTTTAAAGATTATAAACTATTCAGTCACCCATGACTAGTGCTTTCGCCTTTGATATAGTTTAATGTGGCTTTTTGATGTTTCACTAGTCTCTTGGCAATCATTTTCTAATGGTTTTGTGGAATGAACCAGGCTAAGTTTTTGTATGAGAACCCATTTACTGAAGAAGAACTGCAAAATATTAAGCTAATGATCCAAAGCAATATGTACAAATATCTCAGCATTTTGCTTGAAGGACGAGAACACTTTGAGGAGGAAGCTTTGGCTAGGTTGAAAGAAGCTAGTCCTGATCAAACCATCGCAGCAGGTAATTTTTGGTTTTGAAGATTTAGCAGCAGTTCCATTCTTCATGTCTTCTGTTTAGGCCTTCTCCAATTGGGTGTTGCATATCCTGTAGATGTTGCATGTTAGATAAAAGTTAATGCATTGTATGTTAGGTCACCATATCTTCTTGTTTGATGATCTCTGCAAATCTCATGGGAATTGTGTTATATTGTGAGACTCTTGATTTAGGTTCCATCATTTCAAACATTTTTCCCCTCCTACATTATTTTGCTTTAGGACATTGAAATTTGCAAATGGACATGAGTTTTCATGAATCATTAGGCTTAGATGTAAAAACAAGGTGGCTTCTTGTTCTTGAAAAAGGGAGAAGTGCGAGCTTCTTCACTTGTACCTGATTAAAACTAGATTATTTTGTTGTAGGCCTTTGTGTAGTTGATTGTTGCGGCAAGTTTCGCAATCTATTGTTACCTTCGATGTTTTTAAATTGAGTATTCATGCATATGCATTTTGCACACTTGCAATGGGAAACTGGAGATTTTGATTAGCATGTTATTATACCATAGGAAGCACACGAGTTTCTTGTTGGGTGTCTGAGTCTTGTTAAATGAATCTAGAGTTTGTGCATAGGTTTGAGTTCATGGGTTTATTAACAAGTAATTTCTTTAATATTGATCCTTGGTTCAATTTGATTATCTAGTTTTCAGAATTAAAACAATTCCAATCATAACTCAAGGAAAAGTCACCTGATTTGTCTTGAATTCAATATTGATTTTGATAATACTGAGGTTTTCACCTGTGATTTTGTTTCCCTTTCTTTTTTGGCTTTTTTCTTGTTGCTTTTCTAGCGAACTGGTCTGTTTAGTGTTTGGCTTGTAGGCCAGGTAGACCGATAGATAGCTTGCTAGCGTTGGTAAGTGCCACCCAAGGTACCCTTGATCTGTGAAAGCCCGAAATGGCTATTCAAAGCTTGAACTTTAAAAGCCTTAATTTGTTGAAATACCTAACACATTCCAATGTTCGTATTATCGATAAATACCTATTTATCAGTGGCCTAAAAAATGATATTATCATTTTAGAGATATTACCATTTTTTTCGGGAACTTTATCGGAAAATAGAAAAATTAAAAAAATAGAGAAAATTTGAAAGATTTTCGATGAAATTTTGAAATAAATTAAGAAACATATTTATAATTTTTAGAAAATAATCTCCTTTTACATAATTTTAAAAAATAATTACTTAAAATTCAAATTAAATGAAAATAACCAAGAAACATATAAACATTTAGAATATAAAAAACATCAATAATATCAATATTTATGAGAAACCATAGATAATTTCTTTTTTAGTACATTTATTTTATCAGTGGGGACCTAAAATGATATTATCGTCAATAATATCGACGATAATATCGATTTTAAGAACACTGATACATACTAATATTCAAACTATATTTGCAATGAATACATTGTTCACACATTAATCAGCAACTGTATTACCACATATGATACAGGCATTTTCTGCAGTATTCCATGCCAACTGTGTTTTTAAAGGAGAGAAAAAAAAATGAAGGACAGGACACAGGAATTTAATTAAAATCTATGGTTTGAAATTTTGAATGACTAAAATGAATTCTGACATTATCAGATCGAAGGAATAGAAGATGCATCTATTTTTCTCCAGATTAAACAATCAAGTAAAAAGTCAAGCTCCATATGAAAAGTGGAAATCACAATTTTTCTTGTTGTCTGGGCTTCCAAGCTCCCAATATTTTGGACCAACAGCCCTTAAGGTTCTGGCCAACCCACTTCAATCCTGTTCTAAATGGAAGAAAGGATTGGGATGAATTGGAATTTTTTGGGCTGTGGTTATGTTGCAACAAAGAGATGAAGGGTTTTAAAATTCTACATCTAATGATTTTCTTGTAACAGGTCATGGCTAATGTTCTGAGTTTCTCACATGTTGAAAAGGCTATGACCAATGTTATCAGAACTGAACTGGTGATTAAATCAGTCAAGCATCTGGTTCACGGTCCAACCAGTTCGACCGGCTAGTTGAACCGGTTTTTTATTTTTTTGAAAAAATTAAAAAAAATAATAGAACATAATTTTAAAAAATCTAAATATATAGATCTTTTGTATAATACTTTACTACTTTAATTTATCTTTTTATTATATTAATAATATTAGAAGTTTTTTAAAAAAATACTATTAGACCGAACTGGGAACTGGGCTAGACCAGACCAGTCACAAACCGGTTCACGGCCGAACCGGTTCGACCGGCCAGTCCAGTCCAATAACACTGTCTATGACCATTTGAAATGAATTACCTGCCATAATTTAACATTCTGAATGTGTATACAATAGTGCCCCTGGAGTGTCAAGGTTCAAAAATGGTACCTGAAAGTGGAGGCATGTGTAAAGTAAATGCATTGTCTGAACAATAGGCGAGTTAAGACTCTTCAGAAAACCTAGCTGTGCCCCAGCTCAACTCTGAGCATATTATAGCTGGCAGCTGGTGATTTGGCATAGGAAGAATAAAAGTTTGGAAGAAAGAGGGAAGATCTTCGCAATAGCGGAAAGGAGAAGAAAGGGGAGAATAGAAGAATTAGAGATTGAGAGGGAGAAGTAGGAGAATGGAGATTTAGGGAGAACTTGTATGCAATGGCATTCAATAAATCATCATAAGTTGTTCTACTTCTACACACATACCATGTCTCCCTATTTAGTATTTGTAGGAGATAATTCCTAATCCTAAACCTAACATGATGAGAATTGTGTAACCTAATCCTATCTCAATGAAGACTGAAAAAAAAAGCCTAAATAATAGCAAAGCAACAATCTAAACCATTCATTAAGTTGATCTATAATTGGATTACTTGATGATTACATCAAATCTTAATTGAAACAAATAAATATCTAAAATCCTAATAAAACATCCCCAAAATATGCAATAATGAATAAACTCAAAATCTTAATGCATTAGCCTTCATTAGTCATCTTGTGTTCTTCGTCAGCTGGCTGACTGCTGAGTGCTCTTTTTCAGAATTTCTCTACATTGCGCCTCCCATGTAAATGTAATGGATTCTCAGCTTTCAGTCATTCTAACGGCATGTGTCTTGTAAAGGCATAGTCTTTTAAACTTTTAATTTCAATATCCTATATGTTTTTTCAAAAATCTTGCTGAAGTAGTACCCTGCGTCAGCACAAGCTCCAAGAGGATTTAAGATTTTGTGCAGGAACTGGCATAATGCATGCCACAATCGGGGAACTGATTATCTCTTTTTTCAAATATCCAATGCTTATGGGTATGAAGAGGACTAGGTGGTATGGTTTTTGGTTCTTCCTTCTTACCAGTTGCAATGTTGGGTAGTTCCAGAGCCACTTTCATTGAGGCATGGTCATGTCTAGTCCAACATAAAGAATTTCTTGTGGCAATCACCATAAGATGTCACAGACACAAGCCAGTCTCAACCATATATTGCTTTCAGAAGGAAAGTCAATTTCAGAGGCTTCTTATTCACATTTTTTCTGGACAACCTTTGAGTCTGCGCTCATTCACGTTGTCATTATTAATTTCTAGAGATTATGTTCCTGAGACATTGTTTTTTATTAACTCATAGCAGTTTACATGTTCTCTTATTCCTAATTCATAATGCAGCAGGCAAATGCCTTCTAGTCAAGACGGCCATCCAATTATAGTATTTTGTTTTTCCAAGAGAAAATAAATGCACAGTGATGATTGATAGTCTCTGGTTAATTTCTCCAGTAATGGGTTTTGAGATTTTGATAGGTGATGCTGATCCTCAAGATGGAGATGGCACCGACGGAACCAGTCAATGTGTCTATTCCATCAATCCAAGGTTGAAACATTTCTCTGATTGGCTTCTTGACATCATAGCCACTGGGGACTTGGAGACATTCTTCCCTGCAGCAACTCGTGAATATGCTCCAGTTGTTGAGGAGATGTGGAGAGATCCGGCCATACAAGAAACATATAAGAGAAGAAATGACCTTTTTGTTCTTCCAGATGTTGCTGAATATTTTCTTAACAGGGTACCTCCAATTTTCCCATGAGCCTTCTGTTCGTTTTCCTTTAGAGGATCTTTACAATTTTGTCGAGGTTGTTAAAACCTTTAGACAAAACGCCATGATGTTCCTTCAGATATACTTTCTGAAATTAGATGATTTTCTATCAATGTCAAAGGACAGAAAATACCTTATATTAAAAGTTTGAGGAACAAATGCAAGCTACTAATGAAAGCACACATGCCTTAAATCATAAAGCACCCAACTCATGCACTTCAAGAATTTTCAAGTAATCTTGGCATCATGGGAGCCCTGTTTCGAAGTTCCAGATTTTAATTATACAATTCTCAAGAATCTCAATTGCCTGGCAGTTACCCTTGAAAACCATGAAATGAGACTGGGTGAACCCCTTCTATAATGAAATAATATCCAAATGTAGAAATCCACAAAACATTGGTAATGTTCTGTTGATAAGAGGAGCCAGTTTGGCTATGAAACAGTGCCCTGATTAGCAAATGGTTTGGGTGTGGAATGCTTTGAAATCAGAGTAGCCCTGTTTGAAGAAAATTTCTGGACAGTTATGTTTGGACCATATGGATGCATCTGATCATGAAATATATCAGTAACTCGTCTACTGTTGTTGCCTTGCCACTTTCATGGAATGCATATTGGACATCTGTAATATGTTATTAGGATTGGAAATTATTTGAGGAGAGCTGTTTCCATGTGTCTCACTCAAATGCTTGGCTAAAATCCAAGCCAAGCATTAGAAGTTCTGTGGTCTAACATTCAACACCATCAATAAACAACGGAAATAATCCATAGAAGATACTCAACATTGCTGAAAAAGGATCTATGATGTTTTCACATTATACTTCTAGGAAATCTCTTAGAATAATTGATGGCATGTGAACAACACAATCACAGGTGGGTGTTCAGTTTCAACTGTTTCGTATGCTTTGGCCATAACATTTTTTGAGAATTTTAGGACATGCTGCATCTATATTTTTGCTGTTGAATCCATGGGCTTTTGTGATTTATTTGTGATAACACCAGGCAGTATATCCCTAACAAGAAAGGGGAAAAAAAGAGAAGGAAAGAGAAGCAACTAATTATCCGTGGCTCCTTGCAGGCAGTTGAAGTATCAAGCAATGAGTATGTGCCTTCTGAAAGAGACATACTATATGCAGAAGGAGTCACCCAGGGAAATGGATTGGCTTTCATTGAATTCTCCCTTGATGACCGCAGCCCTATGTCAGAAGTCTACACTGATAATCCTGATTGTTCATCACAACCTGTCACCAGGTAGTATTCATATCTCTGCACATTGCTCTATTGCCTAGTTGCATATTCTGTAGAAATATCTTGCTCAATTCATTGTTTGCTGAGAATAGAACTCCTAACTGGGATAATGCGATACCTTTATTTATCCAACAAATACATTCATCTTCACAAATGTGCTTCACAGTTGATTAAACACTTGTGCACACTCACACAACAAAATTCACATCAGTACACGTGTTCCACCATAGCTCCTGTTTTGGGTTAGTGTCACGAGTGCACAGAATCCCACATCCACTATATGCTAGGGAGGATTTTGGGATAAATATGGGTGACATAGGGAAACCCTAATGGATACTTATTTTGGATCAGGGACCTGGCCTTGCATACAGACCTCAACTGTGTGACATTTTAGTATCAACACAATTTTGGAGCGCACTAGTATGTGGGTAACTTTGTTTGGGTCCCACATAGGTGTGAGGATGCAACTGGGGCCCAGGAGCTGTGGGGTTTCCACCCAGCGTTTCCACTATGGTGTAGTGGGCGCTTTCCATGTGGGGCATATCCAGGCCAACGAGAGGCATGGGTGTCCAACCTTGAGTTTCCACTATGATGTGGAAAAGACACTCTCTATGTAAAGCCATTTTAATGAGGGTGTTGGGCGAATGTCATGAGTGCATAGAGCCCCCCATCAGCTGCGTGTTGGGTAGGATTAGGGATAAATACGGGTCACATGAGGAAACCCTGATGGGTACTCGTTCCCTTCCTTGCATGGACCTGGACCCTGTGATAGGTAGTTTGTGTGACATTCTTGACGTAACATCCACACTGTATAGAACCTATTCCATTGTTGGGTCCTAAGCCATCTTACCTATCAGGCCAATCTGAAATTTAGGTGGATTGCACAACAGGAAACGATTGTAGGGAAACCAACCATTATTTGTGTCTTGGCTGAGCATGTTAGGTGCAATCCATCCAATCCATTTCCGTGATGGTCCTTGTAAAGGGACATCTGAAATTCAGGCTATTCCAAACTCTTTGGACTTTCCAACAAATCTATTATTTGTGCAATGATTACCATTCTCTTTTTCTTATTCTCTCTAGTTATTGATCACCTGGCTCCTTGAGGGCAGCCCAAGTGCAAGGGGCTGCATCTAATGGATGGTCACAGCTATCATGTGTACATGGGCCTTTGAGAGCTTTGCTGCACCAGTGTGTGGCATGTTTATTTATTCTGTCCATATTTTACTTGCATAATCCATCTGACTTTTCCATCTCATCCATCGTATATCCACTTAACCAATTTATTTTTCATCTTATTCTTCCAAGGTACCAACTAATCCGGGTGAATGCCAAGGGGATGAGTGAGGGATGCAAGTGGGTGGAAATGTTTGAGGATGTCCGAGCAGTGATCTTCTGTGTTGCACTCAGTGACTATGACCAGCTGTGGGCACCCGGAAACAGCAGTGCCAGCCTCCAGAACAAGATGATGCACTGCAAGGAACTCTTTGAGACAACAATCCGTCACACATGTTTCCATGAAACCCCTTTTGTGCTCATTCTCAACAAATATGACCTCTTTGAGGAGAAAATAAATCGCGTTCCACTGAGTGTGTGTGACTGGTTTGATGATTTCAGCCCTGTGAGGCCACACCACAACAACCAGTCATTGGCCCACCAGGCATTCTACTACGTGGCAGTGAAGTTCAAGGACCTGTACGCATTCATTACTGGCAGGAAGCTGTTTGTGTGGCAGGCACGGGCTAGGGAGCGCACAACGATTGATGAGGCATTCAAATACATAAGAGAAGTGCTCAAGTGGGATGATCAGAAAGATGAGAATATGTATGCACTAGAAGATTCAATTTACAGTACAGATGCAAGCTCTTCACCCTTCATTAGGCAAGAGTGAGAGCTATTTTTCAGATTAATGAGCAGGTATGGTTGTTATGTTGCACCTAGTTACAGCTGGCTCTGGTTGTATTGTATGTGTTCGTGGTGAAATTTAATTTAGTGATGCTTGTGTTATTATTATGCTGCTGCATTCATGGGATAGACATTGGTGGTGTTTGGCCACCTTAGCTGAAATCGGGTGCATGCCTACTAAAATTAAAATGGTGGATAAATATCCAACTCCGCAGACTCTGTTTGGAGGGGAATGAACCTATCATTCCATGGCTCTCTCTGAAATAAATGGTTAATTAATGGAATTGCCCGGTGGTCTACACTTGCAGTGCTGCACTCCTGATTGGTCATTGGCGCCTTGCTAAATTCCATTCCATTGGTTGAATGGAGCTAGTTTTCTCAATAGTTGTTAAAAGGTCTATATTGGTACGTGGATTGATGAATTCTCTTGCCACATTTTTTATGCAAACAAGAATGTGATGAATTCTCTTACCACATTTTTTTATACAAATAAGAATGTGCTGATGACATTAATATTATTGCACTTTTAATTTAGGCCTGTTTACAATTCATGGCTATTTTCGAAATATTGAAAATTAGTTGATGTGAAATTGTCAATCAAATGTATGCAACAATATGAAAATTCAAATCAATCAAATGTATACAACGATATTTGGAATTTTTCTTTAATTTTTAAGGAGATAATGGAGGAGAATTAAAGTTTCAATCTACATTTGTATTAACAAGCGACTCTTAGACCAAATTCTTATTATGGTGTTTGGTTGGTTACTGGTTCCACAAAAAAATAAAAGAAATAGAAAAAGACATGCCATCGTTGTACGTGACTTGAAAAAAGAAATAAGTGAGAGATGGATTGATGATCCCGGCCAGCGTGATGAATGGTCCTTTCAATGCCAACCTGACACTAACGCTCCCATATGTAGAAGATGTATCTAGGTGGTGCCTGGGAGGGCTGCCTGCGAGGTTGGCTATTCTCTTTCCATTTAGGATCAAACGAAGTTAAAAGCCATCCAATGCCTTAGCTTGTTAGAAAATACCCAAACGGTTAGATAAATCTTATATTTGGATATAACCGATTCAATGTACGTACATAGCTCATGGATATGCAAACAGATCAGAAGGCAAGGAATAACACTGCATCTAAGCTAAACTATCCTTGGCATGTGTGATTCACATGGAATTCATACTCTCCGTTGTAAAGACATTATTTGTATTTGGACTCGAGATTAAAAGTTTAGAAGTTTTGTGGCATTTTATTTAGTATTTAAGCCCATTAAAGCACTAGCTAGAAGTATCAACAGCAGGCCCTTATTGCCCATTATCAGGTTCGTGGCCTAGCTCCTCTTTTCGTTGTCACCCTTTTTTCTTTTTCTTATTTTTGTTAAGCAAAAATAAAGAAGGAAAGATGATGCATTCAAAAGTTTTAATTTATCATTTACCAACACAAAGGCTCCATAGGAATGGCAAAATACAGGCAGCTATTTACCCAACTAACACGTCATTCTTACCGCTTATAAAGTAGGCCTTTTGCATTGTGACCATATAATCCAAAACAACCTCGCCTCAAACAAATTATCCCCCTTAAAATCAATCGACCCCTTGAAAAGCTTTTGAATACATTCTTCATTTGAGTTACTTGATTGTAATTTTGCCTTTCTTATTTTTGTTTAATTTCCAGCTGACGTACGAAATCAAATCTCAAAAATCACTTCTCAGACTGCCGCCATACCTTAACACTCTGGGCAATATGTTGTGTGGAATCTCCTAGCTTTTAAAAACCTGAAAATAATGTTTTTCTATCAATTTTCCATGGCTACCATAAAGAAGGCAGTGCAAATGCATACATTTACACTAATGCACCCGTTCAGCTGTTGGAGAGACACAATAATACAGACGAGTTGATTTGGTCCCGCTAGAACTAGGGATAAAATCATCGGAAATTGGAAACACGTTCGTCAAAGTGCATCTACATTTTGTCAGAGTGCCATTTTGATGATTCACACAAGCTATAATAGTAAGGAACCATTCTTTTAGATACATAAAATGTCAATAATTTCCCATGTCAATCTGTTAGCCTGAGTGTGAAGACGCTGACATTGCAATTCTTTTTTTCCCCCTTCCAATTCATTACGGAAGCTCCAAGAAAGTATAGAAGGGCACTTGGAGCAACGAGTAAGATCAATATATTTCCCAATTGCCTGCACGATCAGCCTACAAATGTCCGAACTTGGATGGGCATGCAGCATTGTAGTCCATGCTTTCAGCTTTCCTGCCATCGTTGTCAAACTAGTAACTCGGCCAAAATATAACCTGTAGTAAGTTTTTAGAACAAAAAATAACAAGCTATGATGAAGAGGCTGAGGATTTGTTAGGAAGATAAAATCAAACAAGAGCTTAGATGTTGCCAGTAATCCATCAATTGAATTTTGTGTTCTGAAGGTATAAAGAAATGGTAGCTCCACTATTCCTATTAGGTCTGTTACAGACAAGGGCTGTTTCTTAGCAGGCCATTTCAGCACCATAAAGGACAACGGAGCATAGCTGGTTATTTCTTTGTAACAGGTCATTTCAGCACCATAAAGGACAACGGAGCATAGCATCATTTCAGCACCATAACTCATAAAAGTACTTGCATTATGATCCTCCTCCCATTTTACCAATAATGGTTCGTAGTAACCATTTCCATTAACCACCTCCCTCCCATTCCCTACCCGACAACGCCCATAACCCCTCTTCAAAGAATCTCACCAATGGACCATGGAAAGGTTACAATTTAATCCTAGCAATCTGACTTGCCTATTCTGCTAGTCCATAGCTTGATCAAAGATGACCAAACATGTTGAATTATGAAACATTGAAGCTAGTGGTGCAACTTAGGTCAGGTTCAACCTGAACCCAAGGAGCCCAACCTTGTTATTCCAAATTTGGGTTGTAAAATTGCATTGGGTTCAACCCAAGTCACAATCCAGGTCAGTTTTGGGTAACTTGACCTGTGGAACTTCCATTTTCATATGAGAGAGAGAGAGAGATGATTCAATAGAAGCATTTTCAATATAAAACCATTTTGTTTTCCATATTCCTTGATGCTTTTATCAAATCTACGTTATTCATTATGTTTAATACAAGGTTTTTAGTCAAGATACTAAAAATCATCATGAATGGATATGTAGGTGGGCCACAATAAATTCAACCTCATAAGTTATTTGAAAAATATTTTTTTGAATATTGTGGCCCAATATCCAATCACGATGATTTTTGGTATCTTGACTAAAAAACTAATAATAAACATAATGAATGGCTTAGATTTGATAAGAGCATCAAGAAATATGGAAAACAAAAAGTTCCATTTTGGAAATGTTTCTACTGAATCATTTCCCATAGATATAAATATATAATAATAATAATAAGTTAGAATCTGTTTTGGATATAGTTGTAGTAAAAGTGGGTGCAAAAGAAATGAAGTTGGAAAGGAAATGTAACTGCCGTAAGATGATATAAGTTATATAGTGAATACAGACAAAAGAAATTGGGTAAATAATTGCAAAAGATATGATTAATGATTGAAAATATAAAGGAATGATTGAAAAAAGGAGGGCCTTAGGAGGTAGTTAAGATAGTTAAATGTCACATTACATTAAATAATAGAGGAAAAGGGGTTGAAAAGGACAAAATGTAAGAAAAAATTTCCACCCCTTTTTACACATATATAAACAGATACTTCAAGAAAATTTACCCTTTACCCTAACCGTACCCACGCTCAAGCAAAACCCCCTATCGTATTCCTCTCCCACCCACAGCCCTTACACTTGCTGCCACCTCTCACTATCTGCCAACAACAACCATCGACTGATCATTGACTATCCCTGACCATCGACCATCTTCTTTGCTTAAAATATTCTCCTGTGCTGATATTGGAACCTAGAAAACTAATGGCCACAATTTTGCCTCCCATGTGACCAACTTGCTCAAGGGCTAGCTTAGCATCAGAGATGTCGTTGCAATTACTTGGAACAGATTTGTTTAATCTTTCATTTTGTGGATGACAATTAAGCTGTTTTTTGCTAGCTCGTTAGGAAGCTGATCTTTGACCAAGGAAAAAAGTATCCTTGTCACATTAGTTGCACAATGCAAACAACAGCACATTGTCATCCTGCACATGTGATACTATTATGGTGTTCACCCAATTGGGTTATACCATAATCATTTAACTCTACTTATCTGATAGGCCATGTATCTCAACCATCCATTTTTCATACAGTTGTCTCATGGTCCACCTATGAGTAGTATCTATCGATGAGGTGGGTAAAATATACGGGGTTCGTGAGCATTATGTCACATCAAAAAACTTACTATGCTCATCTCAATCACAGAAGCACTATGCGTGCAAGAGATCTTGGGGTGGGGGGGGATCTTTTATCCTTATACCTGGTCATTTGGGTGGGTTGTAAACAACCACGTCGTAACATGTTGAGCTGTCTCTCATCCTTTACACAATGTTTAAATGATGGAACCACATTCGTTTTGCCTCAGTGTTAGCAGCTGGATTCAACCTCCTTGAATTCATGAAAAGTCTTGATTTTCATTATGCACGTGTATCACACAGAAATTTTAATTTTTTCTCCAAGTGTCAACCTATCACCCATAGCAATAAAAAAATTTTGAATACAAATGCTGATGACCTGTTTAGATAGGCATTATCTGAAGAATCATGTAGATGATGTAACCATAATCAACATAATGTTCACCCACCCAAAATGCACCCCAGTGGTTTGTGGAAAAAAAATCTCAGTAGCTCGACTTGTCAACCCATGTTCAACACTTCAACCCGAATTTTGAACCAAGGTTTCGGTATAAGAAATAGGTTTGTGTTAAGGTTAGGGTTAGAGTTTTAGAAATAGAGTTAGGAATTGGGTTGACTCCAACCCAACCTAACTTGACCTGAGTAGCACACCTAACTGAAATCTTGATAAGCTATTTTCTTTCTCACCACTTCTCTATGAGACTTATCATTATTGAGTTTGATAACTAACTAATTTAATTTGGAGCAAACTAAGCCCAACCTAGCTGCAAAGTTGAGTCACATAAGGTCATAAAAAATTTTGAGGTTGATTGTCACAAGATGATAGGTTGGGCCACATATGGGTTGCATCTATTGACATGTCTTTTGAACAGGTGGATGCGGTGGCCTCACCAACAAACCTAGCAATTGCCTGGTTTACCAACAACTACGTCTTTACATTTCTTACAGACCAAGTATCCTGTTGTTTCTTGCAAATTAAATGAAAATGAGGAGGAAGCGCAAGCAAACACTTTAAAATGAGAGTGGCTTTGTTAGAGACTTAAAGCAGTACCTTAAGGGTATGTTTGGGAATGAGAAAAAGAGGTAGGAGAAAAAGGAATATGGAAAAGTGAGGGAAACATGAGGGAAATTATATAATTTAATAGGAGGTAATGATTAGAAATAAAGTAAATAAAGATAAACTAAGTAGGCTATTTGTATAAAAAGATTGGAAATAATGATTGAAAATATTTGGTAATAATGAGGATAAGTAAGGTTGTTAGGTAGTTAATATATCAAATCGCATCAAAAGATGTGAAAAAGTTGGTCAAAAATGGTGGAATAGTTTTTCACCCTCTTTTCCTCATTACCAAACAAACCCTAAAGGTCCAAGGACCCAAGGAACAAACTAGATTTAATTATGTAATTTTAGAATTTTTACATATTCCAATACTTACCTCAAGCCAAAACACGAACCACATGCATAACTTGCATTCTTTCATAGATGGCAACTTCATTCACTACTTCGATCACCATGATCTCTAACTAGTAGTTTTTGCCACATCATACTCATCTTACCATACTTTGTATTCTACACTCCCTCTCAGCAAGCTTACTTAAGCTTCTTTCTAGGTCGAACTTGTTGAGTCTATATGTGTAGTTTTGATGACAACAAAATTATTTAAGACTTGAGTTTAAGCTAGTAAAATCTTACTAAGTTTTGGAGTGACAGAGGAACCCACAAAGGAAACAAAGATGGGTCATAGACGTCTATTGATTCCACTAGAACCAAGTTTACAAAGTACAAGATCGACAAAGGAAAGCAACAGAGAAAGCACCCAAAGGTGACAGAGGTCTGTCACAATCTTTGAAAAGTAGGTGCCTCGTGTTTATGTCAACAGAGAAGGTACTTTAAGTCGATAGAGGAAGTCACGAAGATCTGTTGAGATCTCTATAACAGTAATATTCCACAGAGGAAGTAACAGAGGAAACCACAGAAGTCTTCAGGCCTACTTATGTCAACAGAAGAATTGATAGAGGTATGTCATCCCAACAATAGTTTCATGTGGAATTTCAAAAGGGCATTTCAATTGCTATTTCTCAACAGTCTTCTTCCAAATAGTCAAGAATCTATCCAAAGCTTATAAATACAAATTCCATTGAAGAAAAAATAAGATTTTTTGAGCTAAAAATGTTGCATTCACAAGAGAATCAAAAAGGTTTTAAGTACATTTACTACACTGTCTCAACTTTTAACAAGTTTTAAGCTATATCAAATCCAACTCAAGAGGAGTCTGAAGCACCTTGCTTTCATTGAGTAATCTTTAAATTTACGCTTTACTCTGCGTACATTTCAACCTACTAAGAGGCATTCCTTTGTACATTTTTATTTTCAATTTGGGTTTTGAGATTTCTGCTAGTAAGGAAGGGTTATCCTTATAGTAGTATCGTGTTGTAGGAATTCCCTGGTAAACTCGGTAAAATCAAGTGGTATTGTTAAGAGTTCCCTGGTAAGCACAGTAAAACCAAATGGTGTTGTAAAAGTTCTTGGTTATCTTGAAGAAACCAAGGGAGGTGTGATTCCATAATGGATAGTGGAACCCAAGGTTGGGATACTTTAGAGAACGGAATAGGTGTTGAGTTAGCTCGAACTACTATACTTCTTCTATGTACTTAAGTGTATGCTTCTGTGCTTCCACTACTATCTTTTTCATACCCTTGGACATTCATTTAGTTTCTCAATCTTGCTCAGTTTCATGCTTTGCCATATACTTTGTTTTGGGGACCAATAGAACCGAGCCATTTAACCCTTTATTTGGGTCTTTTCCCTCATGAAGGTCTTTGTTGGGCCTTCTTTGTTTTTTTAAAATTTTTCAAAAGTTGCTCTTTTTGAAACCCATAACCTAGTGTTGGCTCTAATATCAATGGATGACCTACTTAATAGAATACCTAGGATCACTATACAGTGACCTACCAAGCAACATACTAGAATTATAAGCCATAGATAATATCTCAAATGAATGGGAAACAATACAAACATTACTTAGACTTCCTATGCTCTTGTATTGTAGAGAGAATACATAGTTATATTAACCCATGCTATGTTCCTACCTAAACCTAAGTTATGTGGGACAAACCACATACATAACTCATACAACCAGGATTCTTTGCTAAAAACCCTAATTATAATTGAATTCAACATCTCTTATGCAAACTATGGACATGTGGGACCCACTAGAAAGTCCCAATTGCATTATTCCTAACTGCTTCATGCAAATTCTAAAATGCCAAAAAGGGATTATATGCAGCTGTACTGTGATGTCCAATTCCAAGGATTCATGAAGCATATGCACCATTTCACAGTTAAAGGAATAAGTTGCCGGTTTAGTGTTAACCTGGGGGAGGCAGTTAGACTGAAGAGCTGCCCGCTGAATTGGAACGTCCAGAGGCTTGCAATGCCTTCAAAGTACTAGCTAACCAGTCCAAACCCTCATAGAGCCCATCACCTTTGAGAGCGCAAGTTCCTTGAATGTGCCATATTCTGTTTTTCAGGTCATAGAGTCCTAAACCTTCACATACCTCCATTGGAGTCATGGCTCCTTTCTGTTTCAAAAAGAAGAAGAAGAACAACAACAACAACACTCCAACAGTCAGTTACTCAGTTGAGAAACCAAACAAACACCACAGCAGAGACAAACCTATCAGACAAAGGACATAATCAGATGCAAAAAATATGCAATAGAATTTGTATGCTATAAATGCAATTGACCGGTGAATCAGTGTACATAGGTCATGCAAATGACTCCATCCAACACTAGGCTACCCTCTTGCAACCACCATGATGATTTCTTCCTTCAAATTGATTTTTCCAAGAACGAGAATCACTATTGAAAACAATACACTGGCACTAAAGAACCTGAAATCCAGTGTAAGATTGAAAAGTGAACATGAATTCAGTGAACCAGATCATGATTATGAAAGTTAAGTAAATATTCATTTAAGAGCAAAGAAACATGCACGCTACCCATAAAAGAAACAGAAAGAATTGCCAGTCACAACATCACAATTTGGAGATCATTAGGTTTGGGAAAGGAAACAAAATATGTTCCAAATACAATCTCTGTGATATAATGAACATTTTCCAAGGCAATTGACAAATCGTCCTTTAAAATGGTTGCAACAATGCAAAATCTGAATGACATAAGGCACATGCCACATACTTGTACAAACCATACAAGAATATGCTGCCGCTGTACATGCAAGAAATAATATGCCAGTTACAAATCTGAACGTAGGGACGTACATCTTACATATATATGTATACCCTGTCCTGCAATTCAACAATTCTTTATGTAAAGAAAAAGCAGGGATTCATGCATACATATGTGTAAGCTCACATGCATTTCTTCACTGGTTTAACACATTATGCTCAAGAACAAGCAGCCACATGGTATTGTCTGTGCAGCAAGTTTGCATGTTATGAAATGTACATGTGCTTGTGAATTAAATTAGAAATCACGATTCGACATACCATATCCTGTTTATTTGCAAACACCAAGATGACACTGTTCAGCATGAAGGGATCTCGGATGATTGCCTGATAGAACAAAACATCAGTTCAGAAACTATAGCACAAATAGATTTAAAAAATAGAAAAAGCTCCATTCATGAAGTCCTATACACGTGCCAAATTCTATAAATTATAACCTGAAACTCTGCTTTGGCCTTTCCAATTCTTTCTCTGTCCAAAGAATCAACAACATAGATCTGCATACAAGAATATGTTACTTACTGCCTTACTGCCAATATATGCAAGAAATTTCAGCGACAATTAATGGAAAGAAATTTAAGGTTTGGCCAAATTGTCAACTTTCCATGTGAAAAATAGCTCACAAAAGATAAAGGTTCATCTTGTTCTGCACTTCGATTATACTATTTTAGTTCCAATCGATGTTTTGAAAAATGGACCAATGAACAAAATGGTTCAGACAGCCCACACCAAGTGAGTCTGTTCAGGCCCCAGAAACTAGAGATTCAAGAAAACTAGATGAACCTCTGAAATGTAAACTGCTGTTCCAAGTATTATATGCACAAAAACATGGTCTATTCCATTTTCTAGCTTTGCTAAATTGCTTATGTACTTGCAATCCCTAGGGATTGTAACCAAACCGAATTGTTCGCTCAAAAGTTCAAGCAAGGGTCTAGTTCTTAAAACACTGGTCCAGATACCAGTGTTTTCAAAATCCTATGATGTGTGATCTACAATTATGGTTGAATCTTGGGTATAAATTATTTGAAGCTCACTTCTGAAAGAATCTTGCACTTTGATTATTTTAATATTGGGAGTTACAATTCAAATAATACAAACCTTTTCTCCTTTTAAGTTTTTGATTGGCCTTAATAAACTAGCAATACTTAACAATCTTTAAATAAGGCAATTCTTTATCCATTGCATAAAAATTTAAAATTACAGAAAAATTCTTGAATCACATATTATGATTTTAATTATGCTATCGTAACCTCCTATTATTATTTAATTCCTAATCTAATAAAAAAAATACTTTAATCAGAAAATCATATTAATCGTACTAAAGCCAAAGTCATTTTAAAATCAGTCAAGTTCTTCAAACACTCCATTTGATGATTTTAACATTTGAGTTTCATATTCAGTGCATGGGTTGAGATGTGTGACTTGTCACAAGTGCATATCAATAATAAACAGTTTGTTGATGTGTTTCCTCATATTTAATCTAATTAAACTATGGCCTTTTGGATGTCTTAAAAAAATCTTACAATTACTGATATGACTGCAATATGATTCAATTCAATTCGACCTCTATAATGATTATGACAAAAATGACTTTTGAAATTATCTTCTCCTTGGACTAATACAATTTCACCAGAAAACAACCCACGGTCACATGAAAAACATGAAAAATCATGTAGACCAATTGAAAATGCCAACATTGGCTCAAAAGAGCAACTTCCTTAGAGAGTATGCCACATTTTTATATACCTATTGACTGCACATTTGGATCCTTGGAGGACTTGGCCAAAGAGTTTTTAATTTCCACCCTTTAAACTTGTAAATAGATTTCTATTTTGGATCTTCCTGGGAGCTTGAGGGGAAAAAAGGATGAAAATTTGATGTATTCTTTTTGGAAGTTATTCTGCAAATGAACACTTCAGGATTGGAAAATATGAATTTTCTATGGGACGACTTTGTAAACTCATTGATCTTGACCAACTAATCAATTAGAATTTAACAATGCAATAATCTGCAGCTTACCATCAAAGGAATTTTGTTTAGATCGGTGTTCGCAATTTCGGTAATAGGGAAAATTTCGTTAAGCTGAAAATATGAAAATTTTAAAAATTTTACCAAACTATTTTGCTAAAATATAAAAAAATTAAAAAAATACAGAAAAATTAGAAAATCTTTAAAAAACCTTCATAATAAATCATAATAAATCTGAATTCACATGTAGAATAAAAAACATCACTTTAATACTTAAAACAATATAGTGAACTTATAAATAAAAACAACAATGTTATAGAATAATTAACATCAATTACACAAAATAAATTCAACAAGAAAGACACCAACCATTTTTATACTTAAAAGGTTTATTCATAAATGTATGATATTATACCCCAATTTTGACATTATAATTTTTTAAAAATCACAAGATAAATTATTTATTTTCATAACTGAAAAAAGTATAAAGTATATGTTAATTAATTTTTATTATTGCTAAATAATATTTATATTATTTAAATTAAATAAATTTCTATAAATTTATTTCTCATATGTTTAGAAGTTGTTTGAATAAAAAACCCAATCTACAACCCATTTAAATTCATGTGATAAAAAATCTATTAATAAGATGCTAAAAAATAATAATAAATCATGATTACTAATTAGAAACATACCTAATTAGTGATTAAAAATTCAGAGAATAGGTGATTAACATGTGGACGACTCCAACGATGAAATCACAAATTCCCTCCCACGTAGACGCACAGACAGAGAGTCAAAGACTGCTGGCCTTGTCACTCACACTGGCCGATTCTGCTCCCAACGATGCCCAATGATTTCAATCAGCAGCTTGCATTCGAAGGGGATTTCGAACTCGATCGGTGATTTCGATCACTCCTCAAGCTTTTTCGAACACTCCATCAGAGATTTCAAAACCATTTGGGTGAATTCGAAGGGAAAAACCAAGAACTACAGTCGCTGTCAACAGAAGAGGAAGAAGTTGCTCCTCTTTGGATAGGATTCAAGCTTCGAAATGCATGTAAGTCTCTATGAAATGTGATTTTGAAACTTCCATTTGGGATTTCGAAGCTTAAAAATTCATGTAAGCTCGAAAATCCCCAAAATGGAAGAGACCCTAGCTGCTAGCGTCCGATCTCACCTAGATGAAGTTTTTGGTTGGAAAATCAGCACTAGGGTTTCAAAAAAGTGTGTTGGGGAGGCAGAGGTGGGTTTCAAAAAATTGTAGGGCTGCTTGCTATGTTTTTTTTCTTTTATCTCCAAAATTTCGCTACTGTTTTAGAGAGATCTCATTGTCTTGGCGAGATTTCGGAGAAATCAGCAATATTTTGGTGAAATTTCACTGATATTTCGAAGATATCGCCTAAAACACAATATGAAATTTTTCATAACGAAATCATTTCGCCAATGGTCCAAATCGAAAATTGCCCAAATTTTCAATATTACTAACACTGGTTTAGATGATATGATATATCAAACCATTACAAGGTGCCAATAGGGACCTTGTTTGTACCACCATCAAGAACTAGCCCCAGATAAAGAAATAGGGTTGCAGTCAACATAGCAGCACCAAACTTCACACAACTTTCAACATGAATCATAACCAGAATTCTCGATATTGATATTATCAGTGATTTATCACACATAAACATCATTTGGTGTATCTGGAGATAAAATGTCACAGGAAGCAAAATGAGATAAATGGTGTTTGTGAAAATTTGATATGTTTATTGCCACTATATAATTGTCTATGGCTGATAATATTGATGTTTTATCACCTTTATCCCCCATTTTATGAATGCAACACAAGAAAGCTTTATTTTCCTGGTGGCTAGAATTGGTTTCTTTTGATAACATGTTAGGAAACATTGTAATAATTTTAATTCTGTTGCGGAAGCTCCAATACCAATTCCAGGTTCACGATCATAAATACATAAGACCATACACAGAATCAAAGGCATAAACAATCACAAAGAAGAATTACAAGATTTGTGTGGAAAACCCTTCAACCCAAAAGGAAAAAACTACAGGGGAGAGATAATCAATTCACTATGAAAATAGATTATAGAAATACACACAAGATGTCTCACACACATCTCATTGAATGCCTTGCACACATCCCCAAATCAACACACTTTGGTAACCCCCTCTCTCACCCCTCTCTGGGAAAAATACAAAGATCTACATGATGACTCCCTTTTCTCAACCCTAAAATTCCTCTACTGAATCCCTAACTGAAGCCTCATTATATAACTTCCCTAGTGGTCTTTCCTACATGGACTACCCTAGGCTCATCTCACATACACTGGCCCACTAGACTTTACAGAATTTAAGAAACGAAAACCCCCACAAATCTCCAACTTAGCTTGGATTCTACATACATCAAGCCGTCTCTTGAAGACTTAACCAGCTCATCACAATCTACAAATTAATTGTCAATTTTCCATCAATTAGTTCAACATCCCTCATGCTCAAACTAGCATGATCCACATCTCCACCTAAGATGCCCACACAATCCATCTAGTGGCTCCATCTCTTTCATCCTACTAGCATCCGAAGAAATCACAACTCCACAACCAGAGATCAAGAAGACTACCTTTTGATGTGCATCTCACAGTCTTCTTTGTCTCTTCCTGGAGCTTTTCCACGAACCTTGTTGCACCTCCGACTGGTCATCACCTCTACACACTTGTACTGTCAACACTCACATGCTAAATTAGCTAGATTCACATGCCTCCGTGACTGTCACCTGTGTGCAACCCTTTAACTGCAACATCCTTGTTCGCCCAAACGATCACATAGATCTTCATACTCATCGTCTATCCACATGTACGCCGAATCACACTCTACCGTACACCCATTAGCTCCAACAACCCATGCATACCACACATGCCAAACTACATACATACCAAACCATAAGTCACTTGCGCACCAATGCAATCAACCATGGATTCATCCATGAACCAACTGTGCATCCGTTATCAAACCATGTCTGCATTGTTGTATCCATTTTCTAAACCATTAGTCTCAAGACTCTCATGCTCTCTTACGTCCACTGTCAATCACAGTTACAGGACTCACCACTAATCACAGTCCCAGGACCATAGCCACTGTCCACTGTTAAATACAGGAAAACTACCGTCTAATCCCCGTGCTCTTCGTGCACCATCCACACATTGCACACATAGACAAATTACCAACCATTGCAGCATTTGTAGCACATCATCTATGAAGTTCACTGCTCCACCTCAGTCTAAACCATCCATGTGCACAATCAACCTCAAAACAACATGATCATTCAACTGATCCACTCAAAACTGCTCAAACTTGTGCTACACTAAACCAAATTGAACTTGATCTACCTTGATCGACCATGAACACTGTGATCCACCTCAATCACGTTCAACAATGCACCATCAACTCAATCCACATCATCCACATCATCCACAAACTCCACAGCATCTCAAAACATCAGATCTGCCTCTAGGATCATTGATTATGACAAAATCACCATTGATTTGCACATATCCATTAGATCCACATAATAAAAGCAAAATCTGCCAATCTGACTCTCACCATTATGTTCGCAGCATCCCAAAACATGGAAATCGACACCTGGAACACCCAAATCCGATATCGGGATCATCCAAAATGGGCCACGTGTGTACTTGCTTCGATACACCAACATGCACCGAATCCAATGTGCCATCTTCCTCCCCTGAAAGAAACCCTAGCCGCCATAAGCACCACCGCTGTTGGACGATCAATTGACTCCGACCAACGGAGTCGCAACTCTATTCCAAATTTCAACGAAACCTCCCGCGCCAAATCCTTGAGGCCAGTTGCTACAAAAAAAAAAAATTTGAAAAAAAAAAAAACATAGATGCCTCTGTCTTCCTTCCTGCCAATGACCGCAAGTCAACCAGTTGCAACCTCTTCTCGTCGTCCGTCGACCGCTGTAGCTCCCTATTTTCGAGAGAGAAAAACCCATCATTATCAATAGGAACAAATCCCACTACCAACGACCTGTTCTTGTCACTTCCTCTACTCATGCCGAATCCGCCAACGTCCGTCCAACTAAAAACCCATCAGTCGCACTGTCGCTCGTCCACTAGTCTCCAAGGCTACAAATCCTCTATCCATAGTCCGACTTCACATTGCATGATCATCATCGTCGTTTGCCATGCAAAAAAAAAAAAAAAAAAAAAAACTCTACTGCCCATCTATACCAGCAAACCGGTTCCCTGGTTACACCAGGCCACCACCTAGTTGTTCGCTGCCTCTATGCAGCCTCCGTCACCGGCCAAACGCCTAAACCGACCTACTCGTTGTCGGCGTCACACAATACCATCACTCAATGCCTCTGCCAATCTAAGCCTTTTAATCGCTGATGCCGTTGTCGCTACTCTAAATCCAACTATCCAAATCAACAACCCCTAAGTCTGTTCGATCACTACTACAGTCGACACCATCATCTCAATCAATGGCCTAGATCTGCTATCATCATCTGATTAGCGATGCAACACACAATCTAACCGATTGGACCCCACAATAGTGTGCCCAAATCACATGTGCAACAAAAACAAATCGCAACCGCCAATCATGGCCACCGAACACTTTGTTTTTTTTCAATCTTGCCTCTTTCATCATCAACATTGACGCGGCCTCCAATTAGCTTCTCTAATTACACATGTTGCTCGCTAGCCGATTTCAATCCGTTACCACCATGATCTTACCTTTCAATCTCTATTGATCATCGATCCAACATCAAAATACAACCTAGATCACAATTCATTAACTAATAGATTTGATATCACTTGTTGCAAAAGCTCTACTACCAATTCTGAGATCATGATCAGAAATACATAATATTATACAGACACAATTAAAGGCATAAATAAACACACATAAGAGACAAAAGATTTATGTGAAAAATCATTCAACCCAAAAGGGAAAAACTACAAAAAAGAAATAATCAATCCACTATGAAAATAGGTTATAGAGATATACCCAAGATATCTCACACGCATCTTATGGAATGCCTCACACACATCTCCAAATCAACACACTCTGATAACCCCATCTCTCACATCTCTTCGAGAAAAACCCTAAGATTTACATGATGACCTGCCTCGTCTCAACCCTAGAAATTCTCCACTGAATCCCTCATTAAAACCTCATTATATAACTTTTCTAGTGATCTTTCCTACATAGACTACCCTAGGCCCATCTCATATACACAGGCCCGCTAAACTCTAAAGAATTCAAGACACAAAAACCCAACAAATTCTTTAAATTAAAAAGTAAAATGCAAAAGCAAATTTGTATATTGGCTTACAAGTTTATTCAACTATTGCAGAATGCCTGATATTTTTTCTGAATCTTTATAATACCTACACCCTTTTACATAAGATGATGCTCTTAGTTTCTTTCAATAGGCGTTAAAGCAAAATCTAACAGCTGTGAACATTTATACAAAATCTACAAACTGCCCCTCGTGAGAAATGCATGTCCAAACAGTTATTGAGCAGGGCCATCCCATTTGCTTCCCTTATGCACAGGCTCTCCCATGGTGTCCTACTCATCCACACATTAACCTTACATGCGCATGGGTTCCATGTGCTGGCCCCAAATGTGCAGTGCCCCACATGCACTCACACTCCACTTGGCCCCACATGTCCTAGCCTTGGTTAGACCGGGCTCCATACAACAACTATACATAGGTTGTTTCCATACTTCGTATATGGGGTCTTTTTCATGGACCATGAATTATTGCTAGAAGCCTGCACCT
This sequence comes from Pouteria campechiana, assembly GCA_036873735.1. Lineage (NCBI taxonomy): Eukaryota > Viridiplantae > Streptophyta > Magnoliopsida > Ericales > Sapotaceae > Pouteria > Pouteria campechiana. The sequence continues at coordinate 35,079 of JAYJMB010007922.1, forward strand.
GACATCGATCTCCATGGTGAGCCAAATGCATATAATGGTCAAGGTGGGCCTCATGCACTCACACTGCTATGCTGAATGTGGACAAGTCTGTGTAGTCCAAAACAAAATCACATCTAATATGGTAGATTTTGTGATCATCTATCTAGAATATTTAGGTTTGATCAAATCTTAAGAAGATCCGACTATAGATTTTGTTAGATATCAATGGTCTCTGGTGTCAAGGGCATCTGAACTATTAAATGAGGAAAGTTCAGAGTAGATTTGAAAGCATTACTTTTAGACAAGCATTAAGAAAGATCTGAGCCATCCATTGTGGAAGGATAACTAGGTTGATCTATATTGCTTGGTGTAAGAAGCAACAAATAGTGGAACTGCCAAAGTAGTGGGCCCACACTAGGTGAATGCATAGCCCACCACCCATTCAAAACTATAGGTGGCCCACCTACTTTCACACTTCTTTCATAGTAATAAGCTCATAATATATCATATTTTTTATATCTAAATTCACATTTTTAAGATCTTCTTTTAATATTTTTCAGTAGATATTTCACTTAACAGAGTTTGTTTTGCTGCAGACATAAAAATCTGTAAAATGAAATTGAAGATTACAAAAGATGTTACTTTTAAGCAATTTCTGGGACTGATGGAAGTATATTTGGAAAATATGTTCAACATGAAAGTTTTAGCCTTTGTTATTAGCTTTCCAATGCATCAAGAATCACATGATTCTGAATTTATATAAGAAAGTTATGACTAAAACAGTGCAACTGCCTGTAGAGCTTCTCCTTTGTCTGCTACTTCATCTCACATAAGGCGTCACTCTGAAGTCTCACAAATCATATAATATGGATGATTTAGACAAAGTGATCAACATAAAAGTTGTGACCCCTGAAATTATCTATCCAATGCAAAAAAATGGAGCAATTCTGAGTTCATACGAGAAAGTTATGATCAAAACAGTGGTACTCTCTCCAGAAAACTCCGAAATATCAATTTTGGAGGCAAAACAAAAGGCGATACTTTGAGCTCATATGACTCAAGATACAATTGAAATCAGAAAAAGTGATTAACATGATAGTTGTAGACCTTGAAATTATCTATCCAACCCAACAAAAATCCCTCAATTTGGAGTTCTTATGAGAAAGTTATGATAATTCTACTAAAACTGCTCTGGAACATCAAAACTCCGAAGTAAACTTGGTGACTCCAAAATCCACTTCAGTGACTCCGAACCAACGTTTTGTGACTCCAAAGCAATGTTTTCTGACTCCAAAGTTCACTTCAGTAACTCCGAAGTTCACTTGCATACTTTTGAAGCAGACTTGCACCTCCGAAATTGGCTTCAGTGACTCCGAAGTTCACTTTGTTGCCTCTAAAGTTAATATTCAGTGACTCTGAAGCAAGATTTATTGACTCTGAAGTTCACTTGCGTGATTCCAAAGCAGAAATTCAAATTTGTAGCTTGATCTTCATGCCTCCAAAGCAGTCTAGCATGAAACAAAGTTTGAAATCAAAGCTTGGAATTGAAAGTGCACAATTTTTGTTATTCTTCCATGCGTCAGATGTTGTTGTCCAAACTATAATCAATAATATTTTTTTTAGTAATGGGGTTCCACAATGATCAGCACTGGCAATCATCTGAGTTATTTTTGGAAACAAGGTTCTTTGCATACGTTACTGAATTTTTAGAAGTTTTTGGAATGCATAAATTGTTGCAATATTTGGAAGGGATCTTTTGGAAATCAATTGCACAACATCTATCGTTGGAAATCGTATGGAAACAACCTTTCCGGATGGAAAAGCCAGAGTTATTTTTAGAAGAGGATTTTTGTGCATAAGGGAGTTGCAATTCGTGGAGGAGTGTTACTATAATCATGTTGTCTGGGTTATTTAAGAAGACATCTAGGGACGGAGCAAAGGATGGAATAGAGTGGAGCATAGATAGAGAGTTGGACGAGGAGAAGAGCTTAGAACAAGAAGATCATTGGAAAAAGCCATAAAAGTCGCTACAACCTGAATATTCTATTTTCTTTGTAATTCATCTTTTGTTTTTGAACAACATTCAACTTTGGATTATGATGATGTTTATCAATTACTTAATTGGTTTTAATTCAAATATGATGTTCTAAATTTCTGTTATCTAGGATTAAATGGATCCTAGCAATGAAGCTTGTGTTGATGTTTGATTTTTGAGCTAAATTATCTTCTTCCTAATTGTTTCTTCTTTTCTAAGCTTAATGGGTGCATATGCTTAGCTACCATGTGTATGAACTAAGATTCTTAATTTATACTTGAGAGAAGTGAATTAGGAATAGACTCTTGAATTGAAGAACATATGATGTAATGAAATCTAGAGATAGCCATTGTACATATGCAATCCGTGTAAATATGACCTTGTAAGTGCATATATTACACTTGGATGCTTAAGCTAAATGTGTTTACTAATTTGGATTTGCATAGAGACATAGCAAATCACTTTAATAGGCACACCTATCATAACACTTGAGAAAAAGTGATAGATACTTTAATGCATCCGATTGACAATGAGAGAAATGATGATTTACTCAATGTAATTCATCAATATAAGTGAATTTACTAGGTGAAGTTGAATTCCTAGATATTTCATCCATTGATATTTCTTCTTTTACTCTTACAATTTGTCAACTTCATTGTTTATTCAGATTTAGTTATTATATCATCTACTAAAATTCATTCAATCAAATGTTACTGACTTGATACAAGTTTGGTACTTAGTATGTAAACACCTACTTCTTTATGGGAAGGATACTCAACTTACCTCATCTATATTACTTGTGATCATATATACTTGCACAAAAGCCAACACATAGCATCTAATTCATTTATCAGATGATTTACCTTTTTTGTAGATGCGAATAAATTTTCAGATTGCTTGGTGATTCTAATGGGCCACAATAATAATAACAAAAAAAGACAGTAGGAAATGTTAGACCCTTAATTTGCGATGCCCCATATGTACTGAGGTCCGATCTTGTCCCATTCTCCCTCAAGGCTCTAGTGACATGGACATCTGCAAACAGATTTTATCAATTCTCACCAATATAGAGACTATTCCTGAGTGCCAAAATTCCAACAGCAACTTGCATGATGCAATTCTGATCCTAAACAATGTACTAGATCAGACAGACTTGCCAAGAAAAAACAGCATACAAGTTCTTTCACCACTGGGGAGCACCTTGGTGCAATATCAGAGGGTGCACAGGATCAGAGGTGACCGCTATTTCATTACCAATTTGCTGGACATCATCGTCCTCATCAACTATCATTGCAATGGAAGGAGGTTCATTGAAACTTGAATGAGGTAGTAGGCTGAAGAGTAGGAGATAAGGGTGAGGAGAAGAGGGCAGTGATGCAGCAGGGGCAGCACAGCTTGCAGAACAACATGAAGAGGACAGCTAGGACCCATGAGTTGCTGTAGATAGCTGATAGTGATGAGGCAAGGTCTGTGCATGCCTCATTCACTAGACAGCCAGTGGCAAATGTTGTGACATCAAAGGAACAGGAAACGGGGTTCATGCCTCATTCACTAGACAGCCAGTGGCAATTGTTGTGACATCAAAGGAACAGGAAACGAGGTTCATGCCTCATTCACTAGACAGCCAGTGGCAATTGTTGTGACATCAAAGGAACAGGAAACGGGGTTCAGCTATCGCCTACCATTGGATCCACAATTTGTGGCAGTTGGCTGCAGGCAATGAGGTAAGGGACAAGCAATGAGGCAGGGTGTCAGGTGGCTCCCATAGGTTCATCAATCAGACAGCAGGGTGTCAGATGTCCCCTGCTCTCTGGATGGCAAGAAAGCTTAGTGGTAATCAGCAAAGCCACCAGATAGGAGAGCTGGGTTTTGCAGGATTGGCAATCAGCTAGTAGGGAGCTGCCAGAGGGCTGCATTTGGCCAGTGATCAGCAATGATGCACAGAACATGGATTCCAAAATGGGAAATGGGCAGTGCACGACACACTTTCCACAAGGTAACTTCATCATTTTCACTGACATTAATTTTGTTAGAGCCCATTTGCAATTAATGTAAAAAGTTTTAGACTAATATGAAAATTCGAAAATAATATTAATTAAAGTTGAAGACCAATATACAGATTCCCCTAATAAATAAAATAATCAAATAATATAAATTAATAATATAAATAATTATCTACTTGTAATATAACTAATTTATGATTATGAGGCCCTAAAATGTCATATGGACTATATGGAAAACAATCTAATTTAGTGTATTTCTATGTTGTGTTCCAGTTAACTGTAAGTTTTTGGGTATTATGTTACTGGTAAGCCCTAGATCAACATTTTTTGTTGCAAATGTCCATTTTTATTTGTATTGGCTTATAATTAAATTTCATTATAAAATTCAAACAATTTCCTAGGTTTTAAAATTTATCCAGTGTTTTGAAAACTAGATGAAACCATTCAGTTCGACCATGGACCATTCACTATGCAGTTTGGTTTGGTTGCAGTTTAAGGTAATCCTTGAGAATTTTTCTCAAACCATGCAGTTGAACCAAACAAAAAACTGATCAGACCATGTTTCGGTTCATTTAATTAAAAAAAAATTAAACCAAAAACTGAAAGCCACCCCACCCCACCCCCTTTTGAAATTAAGTTTCCAACATCTCCCATCATCAACCAAATATCCATCCCCAGTGGGACCACATGACATCAACAACACTCTGCATCACTGGTGACAGCAATAGAGATGCCCAAGCAATGGTTCGAAGGTGAGTTTCCTATTTCTTCCCATGCCCTCCCATGGCCCAATCCGGCCGCTGACAGCACCCGGCAACATCAGTGGCACTCCACATCACCAATGATGACCAGTTTCTCGTGCAAACAGCATAAGAGCAAAAGTTCATAAAATGAAAGGATCAGCACCACTTGATGGCCTTAGTCTCTGCTAAACGGTGACTACCATCCATGAAATTTGGTTGGTTATAATAACTGTTGAATCCACATAACCCTCTTTTATTCACCTGAATTGCAAAAGTCACTGCCGGTCATCTTCTTGCTTTGTTAAGTAATTTACTTTTCCAATATATGGTTGTAAAAGAGAATGTCGAAAACTCTACCCAATCAACCTAAGCCTAACGCACACAAGCTCAAGTTGCACACTTACTTCTATAGAGTCTAGTGCAACGAAGTGAAGGATGGTCAGTATAGTGACATGTTAAAGAGATAGAAAAGAACAACTTTCAATGCTTATAGTACTCAAGAATATTTAGCAGTATAGAAATTCACTGAATCAAAAAGTATTTGACAAAAGTGCAAGGCGATGTTGGACCTTGCAACAGTGGCTCATTTCAAATGGAGTAAAAGATAGAAGTTAACTTAAAGACAATCACATCTAAAAAAGTCATAAATGACCTTTGGAACAAAAGAAAAAAGTGCATTTCCATTGCTAGATTCGATTAGTGAAAATGTCACATAGATTGATAGATTTTCTTTGGGAAAAAGTATAAATAAGTCCTTAAAAAAATTGAAAGGAGAAAAAAAAAAGTTTTTGAAGGAACAAGTTGGAGGAAGAAATACAGTCATCTATACAATGTGTTATGGTTGGCAAAGATGCTAAACAGGCACATTTTTCTATAGATGGATGGTTCTATGATGCATGCATAACTCTTAACACTGTCAACTCTCCATTTTTTCAGAAGATATACGATGTTGTGATGCCAATTGGTCATGGTTTTAGAGCCCTTTCATATCATGGTCTTTTTTTGAAAAAAATTATGAGAATGTGAGAATGTGAAAATGATTGCTGATTCATTTAAAAAAAAATGAAAAAAAGTATGGGTGTACTATATTATGGCTAAGGGTGAACAAATAAAAAGAAAAAAACATTGATAATTTTTTTAGTTCACTGCTCTAAAAAAGTGGTGTTTTTGAAATCCATTGAGACGTCTGAGCATGTGAAAACAACAGAAATGCTTTGTGACTTGTTTAAAGTTGCTGTAGGAGAATTTGGTGCAGAACATGTAATTCAGTTAGTGACCGATAATGCGGTTAATTATAAGCTTGAAAGAAAACTCTCACAAGAAACATATCTATTGTTTAAAGTTTAAACACCATATGCCACACATTGTATTGATTTAATGTCGGAAGATATTGCGAAAATAGATGCAGTGGCCAGGGTGATAGATCAAGCTTGCCCTATCAGCATCTTCATTTATAATAAGAGTTTTACTCTTTTATTGATGAGAAAATATATAAACTGCCAGAAGATAATTCATCCTATAGTTACCTATTTTACAATGGTCGTGTAAAACAAAGGCCAGAAATGGCACCATTTAGAAGCAATCAATTTATCACAGTACAGAATCCAAGTAGCTGAACCCACTTAGGTGGTAAACAACTTTTAATGATGATGATGAGTTACCTATTCAATAATGCATTTTCTTGTACTTTCAGTCTTTTAAATTGCAAAGACAGTATACAAGCCATGGTAATCGAGTAGGACAGGGGAAAATAGAATAATAATCAGAATCAGAAGATTAAGGTGATAAATTATTTGATCTCTCGTCTTCATTTTAAGGACACTGTGAGACAGTTATGACAACATTTGAGCCCCTTATTTGTGCAGTTTATGGTAGAACCTACCCTTGATAATCTCAGTGGACTAATTTGGCATAGGCTGCAACCTAATTAGTTTCGATATCAGATGATCCTAATCACCTTATTCAAATTACAAAATAAGAAATGAAAAAAAAGAAGGGCAAAAAAAAAAGCTTCAAGTAGGCCTAGATTTAAAAAGAAACCAATCGAACAGTAGTAGTAATCCTGTAGAAGAAATGTTGTACATCTTCTGCCCACCATGGGACTCACCATTGCAACAAATAGACCATTTTAATTTCATAAAAGGGGAGGATCCAAGATGGTAAAAAGCATGACCTAATAAATTCCCGGCAGAAAAGTTTAATCATATAATCAAAAATAGACAACTATGTGATGCCACATTCAGCATAAGTCCAATCAGACAATTTCATTTATTCCATAGTAAATATTTCTGCATTATCTTCCATCTGCAAAAGGGCCCACCATATGATTGTTTTGAATTGTTAAAAAGTGGGCCTCACATGCAGATCTGCAGAACTAGCAACTCAAGAGGCACTAGACATTTCTCTTAGAAGCAGCTAAAGAATCCTGAAAAAAGCAGAATTCCTTAAAACTCAAATTTATAAAGCAATTAGTGGCTCAAAGAATGAGAAAATCTTGGAAATACAGCTACGCAGTACAGAAGCATGTTGTTACCAGTCCATCTGTATTGTTAAAGTAATGCCTCCACAAGGGCCTTAACTTCTCCTGCCCACCTACATCCCACACTGTGAATATCACATTTTTATACTGAACCTTTTCAACATTGAAACCTACAAGTCACAAAAAGGAAGCTAAATCAGATCTTCACTTCCTTCTTGACCAGCAATAGCATCACAAGATTTGAGTGGCCAAAACAACATATTACACAAACATATTTGGAACAGATAGGTAGATTATTGAAGGAATTCCTCTTATTAGACACAAACTAGTCCATCCTTAGAACAGTAGTAGCTCTTGTAGATTTACTAGTATCCAACACCACGTTGTGATCAGATTTTAAGCATCCAACACCACGGTTGTGATCAGATTTTACTTTGAATCATTGTTCACAATATCGAAAATTTCACCAAAATTTTTGTTTTGATTGACTGGGGAAAGGTCCTCGCTAGAGAATATGTTATTCTTCTAGATTAGGAGAAATTATCAATATTTTAGAAAAAATATTGACAATATTTCGTTTTGATAAGAAAATTTCGATGAAATTGAGAAAACTTCGATATTATTTTGAAAAAATTTTCCCACATAAACAACTTATTCATTTTGTAATTCAAACTCTAGTTTTAACTTTTAACGCTTTTCTCCATTTACTTCTTCTAACCTATGAAACCATCTACAAATCATTCATAACACATTCCCGAAATAAGTTCTTGCAATTTAAAAACAAAAGATTATCATTAAAAAAAATCCTAGATCTATTGTGTGGTAGCTAGAACCCCAACTATTGAGTTATTAAATCCTTCCATTTCACTCCAACATGCTTTGAAATTATCCTAAATCAATTTGGAATGAATTTTAGACACCTCTCGTTGTGATTAACAAAGAAAAAATAAAAAATTTATTGGTATTTTTCATATATATGAGAGATAATGGGTTTCTAATGGGTTTCTAATAGAGTTCACAATTATTATTATTATTATTATTATTAGATTTTTCATATGCAAATGATAATAGTTATTGCCTGAAAAATATTTTTAAGTTGTTTATGTAGATTTATTGTTGATTTAACATCCTTTTAAGATTTATGTCAAAATCTACCTGATTTGGGAATTTCCCCCAAAATGTATGATTTTAAGGATATGATGGATTTTGATGACTGGAATAAAAATTATATTAAATGTTCTAGTAAAAAATCAGATTTCAACTATTAAATTTTTCACTAACTAGGATTTAGGTAAAATTAGAATTTTTTAACCATTGCATGTGATATTGATGTGTTTTCATCATTTTTTATATATTGATAATTAAAATAATTTTTTTAATATTAAATGTGAATTTATATTTGTCATAATTTATTCTAAAATTTAATTTTAAAATGCCTAATTTTTTATTTTTTTATATTCTAGCAAAATAGTTCTGGAAAATTAGCAATAATTTTTCAAAAATAAGGAAATTTTCCTTTTTCTAGGGTTAGGGAAATTCCCCCTTTTAACGAAACTGAAAACATTGCTTTGAATTATACCATATTATTTCTTCCTCCCCTTCTTCTTCTTCTCCAAAAGCCTACTTATGGGAGACACTTCATTTTTATTAGTTTGAACCAATGTTCGCATTATTGAAATTTTCTGCGAAATTATCGCCGAAAATTTCGTTTCTCACATCCAACGACATGTTCTCGCTCTAGAAACTTGAAAATTTTGTAGATTAGGAGATCTCAAAATCATCTCCTAGATCTCAAAATTATCTCCATTTTCTCGAGATTTATAAGGAAACTTTTGAAAATCTCACCATTTTTTAGAAATTTTGGACATTTTCTCGAGCAGAGACTGAACATTAGAAAAAAGCAGAGATTTCTCTGCAAAGCACTTCTTACCTTTCTGAAAACGCTCCTAGAGGCTTGAAAAGGGATTTTTGAATCCTCCATTGTGGGTTTTTCACCTCTAAACACAGCGTTGAGCCTCTGATTTGCGCCTGAAAATCTAACAGTGTGGTGGGTTACTTCCAAGTTGGAGAGATCTTCCTCTAGATTCAGTTTTGGGTTTCGAAATCCTCCCTACAAGGTCCGAAACTCATTTTTGGCAAAATCTAAGGTGGATTTGAACACCAAAATCCAACATTTTTGCATTTAAAGAGAAATCCCTAGCCGACAGCTACAGTGGTGGACGAAGATCGTCGTCTTCACCAACGAAAACTCAATTTAGGTGTGATTTCTCAACCAAAAAGGCATCGAAACCTTAAGAGGGAGGATCGATTGGCAGGTGCGTGGATTAAAACCCATTTTTCCTTTTTTTCTTTTTTTGAGGGGTGAAAATACATTTGTTTTCATAAAAACATATTTTAAAGCTTTTATTTTTTGGATTTATTTGTTGTAAATACCATTTGTTGATTGCAAGAGATATGTGGAATGATTTGGATATTTTTAGGGGTTTGAAAAATTATAATATTTATATTTTTGTATACAATTTTATAAATAAATATTTTTCAATTTTTTAAATTTAATTGTATGTGATATAATTATCTATAACCTTAATTTTGGTATATAAAGTTTGGTGATAGAGTTTTGGCTTTTCAAACCTTTTTGGAGATTTTTCCCAAACTTAATTTATCTCAAAGAAAAACATTGTTCATTTTTTACAACATAAAGTATATTTTAACCATTTTATTTACTTAAATAGCTTATAATAATCATTATTTACAGTTTAGAAATAAATGATAGGTTTATGATATTCATCGATGTCTCTATTCAGGTTTAATATGTCATATATATTGACATTTAAAGTAATATTTTTGGTTCTAAATGTGAATTCAGATTTATCATTATTTATCAAGAAGTTTTTTTAAAGATTTTCTAATTTTTCTGCTTTTTTTAATTTTTTATATTTTAGCAAAAGTAGTGTGGCGAAATTATCGATAATTTCTCTGAAATTAGCGAAATTTTCTCTTTTTCAGCTTAGCGAAAATTTTCCTTCCAGTGAAATTGCAAACACTAGTTTGAAAATCTGATGAGAGGGTCTCGCATGCATGCTTTAGTGATCCACCATGCTAAATGCAAATTTGTATGAAAAGGCCTGATTGACCTACCAATAGTTGGAACAGTGGATAGGACTTCTCCAATGTGTAGTTTGTACAATATTGTTGTTTTACCAGCTGCATCCAACCCAAGCATCACAACCTACACCAAGTACATTGAGAAACATGATTAACAAGGTAAGGCTATGGCAAAGTAGTGCGAAATCTTATGGCAAAGAGAGAGAAATTTCTACTAGACAACTTCAGCGCATACAGATAAAGCAACTGATCCTAACCAATGTTGATAATAACAATTCAAATAGCCAAAGCACAAAGCACTGAATAGCCAATGATTAAATAACCATAAAGAGCACAACATCATGATATAAAGAAAAGTGCAATGAGGTAAGGACCCATTTAGGAACTTGGAAAGTAAGGGGAGAAGGGACATTTTCTTTGAAATTTATTTTCAGAGATAGAGAGAGAGAGAGCTGGGGGCAGAGGAATTGAGGAGAGGTGCAAAGCGGAAATTAATGGTGTAAACCCCAAAAGGTGCTTGCAGGGAAAATAATGATGACTGTAACAGTGTCAATGGAAACAGTAACAACAGCAACTTGGTCATGAGAATCTCCAACAGAAACAGTAAAATGAAGCCACATGCATCTTCATATCCCAACGCCCTAGTGTTCTTGGTTCTCAAACAACTCAAGACTCGAGTCTTGCAGTCATTTGCAGTAATAGAGCTGGAGAAGCCTACCACAGCTCTATAAATGGAACCCAGACTCAGACCAACACTTGGTACATTAGATGACAGCACTATAAAGTGTTGACACCACATTAGATGACAGCACTATAAAGTGTTGACACCTACAGAACTGAAACCACCCCATTTGACCTTTCATAATTATTTGGATGTAGCCTTTCAAAGATCCAGGGGCAGGCTTACTTCATACAATTTGTTCTTTTATGCCATGAAATAAGTAACTTTTCCAAAAGAAGCTTTTGATCAATGTTTCAAATAGCAGGGAGTGAAGTGTAGCCCTTATCCCGATCCCTACATAGCACATAGAGTAAATTATGTTATCTGAAGTATATGCTACACAATTATTACTTTTAAATTAAAATTGAAGGAAAATCTGATAAACATAAGAATAGCCACAGAAGAGCAACAGTTAAAATTAGAAAAATAGACACTATTTTTGAAACATCAAGTATCTCCATCATCAGTGAATGGAACAAAGAAAGAATACATTATATGTAAAAGCTAATGAGCATAGAAATAATAAGCTAGTTGAATACAGCTATCAATTTATGCTCCACACTGTAGGGAAAATCTAGGATCTACCAAAAAAGGAAACAATTCAAAATGGCAGCTCGTCTGATGCAGTTGACACATCCATTCAGCACTAATAAGGAAAGCCAAAAATGCTAGATTCACTATGTGTCAGTTTTTTATGAATATCTTACACCAGTTAATACACAACTTTACATTCATACCATACATTCACAATTTCCCAGATGTGAAGACATTGTTAGTTCAAATGATATGTTTCCATCCATTACAAGTCCAAAGTTTGAATGGTTTGCACAGATGTAATGACCTCCCATCGGAAAGAAGGATGAGTCCCACCATTTCCAAACAAGTGACAAAATGTAAGAAGGATGATCCACCATCATTTTTGACAGGTTTGAATAGTACACTTAGGGCCTTATAGTTAGAGTGGATTTGATTTGAATGGAAAGAAAATTAATGTTAACAACATAGAGATAATGTCATCCATAAAGCGAATAAGGTTAAATAATAGGAGGTAACGGTTGAAAATATAGGAAATGATAAAAAAAAAATTAAGGTTGTTATGAAAAGTAAGTGGCAAATCAACCCTTGGGAAATGAAATTTCCATGAAATTGAATTCCAGGGATTTCAAATCTACTCTATCGATCAGGCCCTTAAAGAGAACACAAAAAAAAAAGAGAACAAAAGGGGAAAAAACTAAAAAAAGATTAGCATAAATGAGCCCAGAAGGCCCCTCCGTCTGTTATCGGAATAAACTATGCACCATGCATGTTGTAGGTGTGCGAAGTGGTAGAATATTATTTCCAAGCAGTAGATAAATCTTGGCCACACTATATGTGCAATACATTACCACTGCACTTTATAAGCTATTTGAAACAAATATCTCGCTTAGCCAAGTCCTTAATAAATCCTAAAAGATGCTATACATCAGTCAGCCATTAACACCAACTGTCATAGCCACTTGGTGCATCAAACTGGCTTTAGAAATCTCATTTCAATATCTTCAAAATACGAGGTCTTCTGCTGGGGATGTCGCTCCTAGACAAGTTAGAAGCAGATACAAACACACCCCATCATCAACCTAGCCTCTCCCATCAATTATTGGGAAAAGAAGAATTATTATCAAATAGTCATAGACAGAAATTTAACCATTATTCCTTAAATGAAAAGATTCTCCCCTCTAAACAATTATAAATCGACCCCAATTTTCCACTTACAGGTAGAGAATGAATCAAAGTCATCTAAAGATTTGTCCAAAAGTCCAAATGAGGTATTAGTAACAAATATTGTTTCTGAAATTTTCAAATTGAACCTTTTTTCAATTGTAGGTAGGAAGAAAAAGAAAAATCATTTATGTCATAACTGAGTATAAGAAGTGCAATTTTTAAGTTTGAGAGTCAAGCAGTACTCCGAAGTGACAACTTTTCGATGTCTTAAATTACTAATTGAAGAAAGTGTAGATTTAGAAGAATGTTGCAGAGAGAATTCGAACCACATGGAAGAAATGGCATTCTGCTTTAAGAATTTTATGCAATTGCCTAATACCAATAAAATTATAACAAAAATTTTATTAAATAGCTATAATATCAGCTATACTTTAAGTTGTACAATGTTAGGCAATTAAGGAACAGCATATCCATAACACGAGTGTAACTAAAGTGTGGTGATGAAAATCTGTATTAAAACTACAAAGGATAGAAATGAAATAATTTGAAATAACCTAAAGGTTGAATCAATAGATAATAAGATGACAAAAAGTATAATCAAGAGGTTTAATCAAAGGCGACAAAGACCAAGAACTTTATTGATTAAAAGAGCGAGTTTATCCAAGCAAAAAGCTACAAGAGAGAAAGATCAAGGTGAAGGAGAACATTATTAGAAATCATTAAAAAAAGATATAAAAACACTAGAACTTAACTTAATGAGGACATAGCTTAAGATTGACATGAATCTTACAACAGAATTCATGCAACTGACTACACTTAAATAAGAAGCAATATATGATGATGATGATGATGAAGATCATCCAACCCTCATCCCAATTCCCAATTGACCATGGTTGGTTACACATACACATATCATGTTCAGCCAATCTGCTCTATCAAGGACTGTATCCTCAAGTAAACCATATGCCATTAAGTATTTTGTACATCCATTGATGTCCTGCAGTACTTTCTCCTTGTCCTTTTGCACCATCAAGACTTGACCTGACTCACTCATAATTAGTTTGGTTATTGGTCTCAATTAACATGTAAAAACTATCCAAGTTTAGCTTCTCGTCTTACTACCAGTCAATGTTGCTATAAATTCCTTCTTAATGAAGTCATTAGAACTCAATGATTCTACTCTTCCTTGTCTTGCCATCCAACTCAACATGGTCATATCAACTAACTGTTACATTGTTCCCCCTTGACTTTCCAACATTATACTGACACATCACTCAATCTTACAAGATGAACCATTCATCTTGAAAGGAACCCAACAATCAAATTAACACCCAGAGACATGGCACCAATTCATAAAACTAGCTCTAATTCCATCAGCAAAATGTCTATCAATCCTTTAACTTCTGGAAGATTCTAAAACCAAAATATTAAAATAATCATGCTGGCTGATCATTAGTTAGTGAGCTCATTTTTAATCCTAAAAGAACATTCCATAAGTTCCTCTTCCTCTAAATGTTAAGCATTAAACAATGTCATATTATATTGGAAGGACATGCAATCTATCTATACAAATCAATGGATAATGCCACTAGAACGAATAGTCTCTAAAGCTTTATTGTGCAATCATCAATAAGAAGTAATTGCTATGATTATACAAGAAAAAGGTGCAGATGGGTTTTGGAAAATAGAAAAATCAAATGGTATGTGATACGATCATGCGCTAGTAATCAAAGTAGGAGTGACACAAATGACCCAAGGGCTACAACAATGTAATGCAGTGACTTATACAAGAGGGCTTGGCAGTAAAACAGGGGAAGTTAAAGAATTGTAAACCCAATAGTTGGCTTTGGCTGAGACCCATCCCTCTTCTTTACTTCTCTCTTTTTGCTTTTCTTTTGTGGTATCCTGAGCTAGGACCTTAAAGGTTCCTATCAATGGTATTAGAGCCCAGATCGAATGGACCATTCATCACAGCAGCTGAAGCAGGAGCAGCAGCTAAGATCTGGACCATTGATCAAACCAGAAACATTGATTTTGAAGCAGTTCTAAGGTGTATCTGATGTGAAGAAGAAGATCGAGTGTGCAGCTGCTGGATCAAGATCTATGGCAAGTTTGGGGACGGCAGCTTGATCTCGTGACAGCAAGATTGAAGCAGCGATTGTGATCTCGACAATTTGCAATCAAGATCAAGATCCGATGTTCAAAATAAAACAAGGACTGCTATCAACCAGATACATGTTTTGAAGGCTTTTGAAGTGGAATTTTTGGCACTAAAGTCCCTATTCAGAAGGATTTCTTGGCTCTATCACTTCAGATTTCCTTCCAGAACAGAGTTAATCCAGCCAAGATCCCAGCCGAATTCTTGCTAAATTGGCACCAAAGAGGCAAGGATATCTCAAATTTTCAAGGAGCAGCGCAGAGGGAACACAAGGTTCTACACTGCTTGGGTCATGGGTGACAAATTCACATCTTGCAGATTGTCAATGAAGCAGGGAGATCCAATATACCAAAGCTGTTGCGGAAGGCCACTTGAGTTGCAGCAAGAGATTGACCAGAAATCTAAGCAAGGGTCAAGCATCAAGGTTGATTGGACAAGATCTATCCCTGCAAATCACGATCAATACTAACACAGCAACTGATTTTGATCAAGGCTTGGAAATCTGACAATAGTGACAGGAAATCGGACTCATGATGATAGTATAAGAAGGTTGGAACAAGAACTCCTAGGACTGTGGCATGGACTGTAACAATTGATAGACTTGAGCAAGCCACGAGACAAGAACAGTTTTGAGAAGAAACTGGAGGGAATTTTATTCCAATTGGGAGCAACTAAGAGGGCATCGGTCAACACAAGAGCAACATTGGAAGACATGAAAACTGAAGGCTACAAGGTCAGTGATAAAGCCAAAAATGCTTGTGAGCTGATCAGTGACCCTAAAAATGTCACAGAACTCCACGATGGAAGGGAAATGGACAATGTGGGCTTTCATGCAATGCAACATACTTACTACTAAGCTACTCTTTCCCTTGACAAATGCAAATGACATTTCTGGGGGGTCTCTACATCCAGTTAGTGCCTGTTTAGTGATTAAAAAGAAGTGACGGGAATGTGGATTAAGTCCAAGTGATGCAGGAATTCCAAGGTTGAGGTGTTCGTAGGTGGCTATGGAATTGTAGCTTGAGAATTTCAACGATAGAATTTGGCAAGGCAGGCTGAAAATGGTAGTGTCAGTCTCACAGAAAGGTATGGGATCCAAGAGAAATAGTTATCTCCTTGTTTCCTCCTACCCTTTTTCCTCATTCCCACCAAGTTCTGGTCTACCAAATGGTCAGCATTGCAATCCAAAATTAGTCAGTGGTTGAAGCTAAAATACATTTTTTCTCCAAAATTTATCTTGAAAGAAGTCGTCTTTCCCCCAAGTACAGGCCAGAAGTTCAAGCTGTTGGACAGGAATTTGGCCTAGCTCTTCTAACCTGGGAGAGAGAGAGAGGGAGAGAGAGAGGGCGAGAGAGCGAGAGAGCGAGAGAGAGACAGAGAGAGAGAAAAGGTGGTGTATAAATTAGAATTCACCCCTTTCTTTAGGTTAGACAATCACTAGATTGGTTGGGTGGATATAAGCGCCCAAACCAGAAAACAGACTGGCCAGTAAAGCTGCAGAATGCACAGGATGTTTGTATGACACCAATGAACTAGTTACCCTAGAATTGAAAGCTTGGGAACCTCATTTCTGCAATAAGCTGTAGTTTCTGTTAGCTTCCCCATGGTGGACATAATAGATCTGTTACTAAGGTTGAACTAACAAAATATAGCCACAGGACAAGCCAGCTCGTGTCCATATAGATTGAAGCTGCAGTCAATCCTGGGAATACCAGAGGCATCTTGGCAATTGAGATAGCACTTCCGAATGTGTTCTGGAATGACTGTTCTGTCTTGTTTTCATGTTGTCAGCCTGTGGATTATTCTCGTTTTGCCTTCTCACCTGATGGAAAACGTGGTTTTCAAGAGGGAGGGAATGATAAGATCATAGACTAGTAATCAATGTAAAACAGTGATGCAGGGACGCAAAGGGTACAAGCAATGTAATTCAGCGACCTATATAAGGGGGCTTGGCTTTAAAACGAGAAGTTAATGACTTGTAAACCCAATTGCTGGCTTTGGCTAATCTCTCTCTCTCTCTCTCTCTCTCTCTCTCTCTCTCTCTCTCTCTCTCTCTCTCTCTCTCTCTCTCTCTCTC